>PISW01008796.1:0-45572 GCA_004023785.1 Mungos mungo | reverse complement strand
ATCTCTGGAAGTTTTTTGAAGCTCTTTCATATTTAAGCTCCTACCTGAGGATTGTTTTTTTTTTTTTTATTGCACCTTCTATCTCCTTGTTCTCCAAACACAGTACAGTGAAGAACGCTGGTTAGTAACTACTCACAAGGCCGTCCTGGGGGTCCCACAGGTTTCAGGGACTCAAAGAAGGTCATCCAGTGGCAGAGTTGGGATTACAGTCCAGAAGTCCTAGTGGCCCACATCAAGAGCACAGGTCCTTGGTCAGCGTCCCCTAACTGACAATTTTGACTTCATGGTGCCCAAACTCACGTGAGGATGCTCAGTGCCAGTGCAGCCCCCATGCCTCCATGTGATCCTCGGCCAGGTCCGGCAGGTCTGGCCTTGGTGGCTGTGGTCGACTTCCTTCCCTTGTCCCCTAAACTGCTCCTGGCACTTCCCACAGGTGGTCACAGGCGCCATGAGAGAAGAGAAGCAGTTCCAGATGGACATGGAGAATTTATCAGAAGACGAGTGAGTGATGCTTCTGGGTTTACACACGGAGAAGCGGGGGGCTCTCCTCCACCACGGCGTCTGGTGCGCCCACCGCGCTCAGGCAGCGTGGGCAGAGCCCGCTGCGCGCCTTGCCCTCCTCTCCTGTGTGCATAGAGACCCAACACTGATGCGCCTGGAGGGGCTGAGGGGTGAGCAGCGGGACACAGGGATGACCCCTACATTGTGCCCCCCTCACCCTGCAGCCAGACCCGCTCTCCCCATCCCAGCAGCCAGCCGCTTGGCCAGTCTGTGAGGCAGGAGAGGTGGGGGGAAGCAGCGGAGGTGAGAGGGAAGGGCTGCCGGGTGGGTCCTCCCAGCTTCTCAGTTCGGGGTTTCGGCTGCGAGGTATCTGGGAAGGAGGACCCGGCACCTGGCCCGTGTCTCTGTGGAGCAGACCAAGCCCCAGGGCTGGGGCACGAAGCACACCTGTCTTAGGGTAGAGATGGGGCAGGGCCAGCCAACCGCCCGAGTCCTGAGGCCGGAGAGGGCACTGGGTGGGCTCTGTCACCCAAGGGCCCATGGATCGATTATTTTTTATTTTAAGAAATGTTTTAATGTTTATTGTTGGGAGGGGAAGGGCAGCGAGAGGGACGGACGGAGAATCCCAAGCAAGCTCTGCTCTGTCAGCTTATCCAACTTCCCACTTCTTGGAATTAACAACTATATTAATATCTTGGCTTATTTGCTCAAATATTTTTTTAAAAAATCTCTCTGATTAAGATATTTAGACACAAAGCAAATTCTGTTGTAAAACTGGTACTCGGTCCTTCTAAACAAGCGGCCACGTAAAGAACAGCCCCATGAGCAGGGCCGGCTCTGGGCCCCCCCCCCACCCCCGCCGGGAGCAGGGAGGCCGCGCAGCACCCGCAGCTTTGAGCGTGGGCAGCCCCGAAGCCTCTGCTCACCTGGCGTGCTGTCATCACACGACCTCTCCCCCAGCTGTGTGCGTTCTGTGAGGAGGTGTCACCCTGTCTACCTCAGACGCCCCAGGCCCCTGCCCGTCTCCACTCACACGGGGGCCCGGTGTTTGCTAGGATGTCAGGGTGGCCCTGTCACACTCCCCAATCTAGGTCGGAACCAGAAGAAACCTTCGCGTTTCTCAGCATCTCTTAAGGGACATGGTGACGATTCAGCCGCACTGGGTGTGCTGCGGTGGCTTCACTTGCTGCCCCCCCACCTCCAGGCCGGACGATCCTGAGTCTGCCCACTCGGCCTCCTGATAGCAGATCCCCGCCTGCTGACTCAGCTGCCCCGGAAAACCCGCAAGCCGGGGCCAACCCATAAGAACCAAGCCTTGGGTGCAGGGGGCCACTGGCGGGTGGGACAGAGGTCTGTGGGGTCCCTCCGTGGGGGCTTGGCTTTCATGCCCCCATCGGGCGGTGTTGGGACCACCTGTGTGTTCCACTGCCCCTATCCACCTGCCACCTCAGTTCTCAGAGCTGCGGCTTCTCTGCCCAGGCCCCCCAGGCCTGTTCAGATGGTGGGGTTGGGCACCCATGGACGAGCTGCTTGCTGCCCAGTGAGACGCTTTGGCCCGAGCCCTGGGGTCCCTGCAGAGGGAAGGGGGGTGGCTGGCTCGTCCCAGAGGCAGCCGCGGTTGGAAGAGGAGACCCCGGAGACCACCCCTGGGGAACGGGCGGGGGTAGGCATGGGGACACCTGGAGACCGCCTGGCTGTGGGGCCGAGGGGAGCAGTTTGGCTCGGCTGGTCTTTGAGGTCTCTCATGTTCAAGGGGCCCCTTCTGGCTCAGGCTTCCCAGCACAGAGGACAAAGGCACTGGGTGGGCTGGAGGCAGTTGGCGGGAGGGCAAGCCCAGTTCTGCCCAGGAGTCTGGTTGTGTGTGCCAGGCCCCGGGAAACCCTGGGCCCCCTGGGCTTGATGGGGGGCACGCCTCTGGGGTGCAGGGGCGCTGCCTGTGGCCCTGGGCTCTGAGCTCGGTGGGGGTGCCTGTCTCTCCCCGTCGGCCCCCTCTCGGTCCCTAGGACCAGGACCAGCTGGGTGTGCTGCATCCCCTACTCCACCAGAAGGAAGGCCAAGGACAGTGTGTAGCAGCCCTGGACAAGGTAGTTCTCACCAGGGCGGGCTGGGGGCCGAGGGAGCAGCTAGAGGGGACAGGAAGCAGGAGAGAGGGGGCCGGGCGGCTCCCCTGCCTCCCGGCCTTCTCAGTCCTGCAGAGACGAGGGAGGGAAAGACGGGGCGCAGATGAGGAACTCTAAGAAACACCACTGGAACCGTTTCAGGGCACCGCTGACCACCCGGGTGTGAGCCACTGACCTGCCAGTGAGAGGTGATGCCATCTTTTAAAAAGACACAATAAAGCAGGAGCGGAAGGTGCTCGCACTCTGGCGCCTCCTGAGGGTCCCTATGCCTTCCTTCCATGCGCCTCGTCCCCTGAAATGTAACTGGGGGGGAGGGAGGTGAGCTCAGTGACAGATGGCTGACCCCCCAGGTCACATGTGCGCGACAGTGGCCGTGACCACGCAGCCCTAGACTTGGCCCCAGATGCACCTGAGGGGTCCAAGCCCCAACACCAGGGGCTCCAAGGCAGGCTAGGCGCTGTTCCGGAGGTGCGCTCTGCCAGAGGCCGGCCGGCGCTGCCGCCGGGCGCAGGAGCTCCAGGCCGGATGCCTCACCAGGGTCCCGCCGCCTCATCGGGGCTCCGGCTTCGGCTCCCGGAGCAGGTGCTTACAGGGGGAGGGGAGGGCGGGCGCAGAGGGAGGCTTGACAGAGGGCTTTAGAGTTCCTGCGCTCAGTCACCCAGGTCTCCGCAAACCGCCGCGGGCCAACTGGGCAAAGAATTTCAGTTTCATGTGATCGACCTCCCACGGGTGCTCACTCACTCACACGCACGCACACTCGTACCCACGTGCACACACACCCACGAGTGCACACCACGCCTGCACACATCTACACACCACGCACGCACGTGTGCACACGCATGCAGGCACATTCACACTTGTACACACAGCACCCACGTGGGCAGTCATGGCCATGTGCACACGCATGCACGCACATAAAGCCACCGCAAGCGTGCAGGAGGGCGTGGGCCGGCGACGAGCAGCAACTCTGGGGGGGGAGACATCTGGGCCCAGAGGTCAGAGGAGTCACACGGGGAGACCGTCCAACGCCCCCCCCATGCGCGCAGCGGGTTGGGGCCTCCGTCCTCCCGCCGCGGTCTCCACCAAACAGGGAGGCTTGGGGGCAGCTGAGATCCAGTCCTGGAAGCCGGTTCCCTGGCCAGGCGTGCGGGGCTGTCCCCTGACCAGGTCACAGAAAAGGCTGCCCTGCTGAGTGGTCCCGATGCACCACGTGCTCGGACATGCAGCACACGGAGGACCTCACGCACCCTGGAGGCTGGGGGCCGCGCTCGTCCCCGCGCCTGCCACCAGACAAGATGCGGAACAAGTACTCTGTGCCCCCGCCCCCAAACAGACGGCCCCTGTCCCTGCCCACCCCTCACCGCTGCCACCGCTGGAGGCGTACCCAGGAAGTTTCTGGAGAGACAGCTCGTCCGCCCATTGGCCAGGATGGGAGGAGCAGGCCTCAGGGCCAGGGCCCTTGCTACAGAGCAGCACCCTCCACGGAGTTCCTCGGCCCCAGGCCAGGAGGGTGGCTGGGCCAGAGGGGCCCCTGGCTGTACCCTGCTATCCGTTTGTTGTCTGCCCCTTGTCATTGCATGTGGCTGCTGGCCTCTCGGGGCCTGGGAGCAGCGACCTTTCCCTGGTTTAGGCTGTAAGTTCTCCCCAAATCAGACACACATTTGACTTTTCATCGGGCCCCTGAACCGCACAGGTGGGGTACTTCTGTTCCATATCATGGGGGGAGGGTGTCTGAGGGGAGCCGGTCCCGGGCAGGCCCGGGGCGGGGGGGGGGCCACAGGGCCGTGATCTGCAGGTGTGGCGGTTTCGGCTCCGGCCTCCTGCTCCCTCAGCAAGCCGCTGAGCCGAGGGCGGGGGCAAAGCTGCAAGCTTGCCAGCCTGCCCAGCCGCACCCCTGCTCTCGCGGAGGCTTCGGCAGAGGAGGTGCGGCCCGTAGGGTGAGAGCCTTGGGTCCCTGCGGAGAAGTGTGCCAGTCCCGGGGTGGGGGGGCAGGGGGGCGAGGGGCGAAGCAGGCCTGGACTCAAGGAAGAGCAGACAGATGAGCAGACCTGTCCTGCACACACAGAGGCCTCTCATTCGCCGGGGGCGACACAGCGTGCTGGAGGGCGGGGGGAGCCACAGTCTCCCGGCTGCGCCCCGGGCCACCTTCTGCCCACCGCAGGGAGCTGCCTCCGCCCTGTCCCCACTCTCAGAGGCCCCGTCAGGGCAGAGTGGCCTGGCCGGTGGTGAGGGCGGGGCAGGACGCCCTCTGTGTGCGCATTGAGACCGCCCTGGAAACGTGGGGGGAATGAACCCCAAGTCGTCCGGGCTGCCTGCGAACCCTCTCCTGGCTCCCCCTGCTCAGAGGCCCCCTGGTCCTCGGGTGCCCCGCCTCAGCCTTCCGGGGCCCTGATGCAGGCTCACTGGGGGCATTTTCTGCCACAAACAGGCTTGGCCAGTGGCCCCAGGGGGGGCTCCTGTTGTCCGCAGCCGCAGGCCTGACCTGGTTTCCACCTTGGCCCCGCTGGCCCCCACCTACTCAGACCCCTGTAAGTGAGAGAGGCTCACAGAGCCCTGGGGGGCAGGGCCAGGCCAGGCCCCACCCCACCCCCACACCTCTGATGGGGCTGCACCGGCTGCACACAGCCGTTCCTGCACCCCGGACGCCCCACGGCATTGCCCCCGCCTGTTCTCCCAGAAGGGCTATCCTCCCAAATCCAATGTGCATTTTCCTTGTGCATGACATGGAGTTAACAAAAAGCATTTAACTTTTCTTCTCGTTACTTTCAGATTCTCAGTTTTTTCTGTCTCTCTCTAGAAAGAGCTCAGTATGGAGAGAGACGCATACACAGATGTTTACAAGTCTGGCATCACACCACACCCACCTCTGCTTACAAGGTTTCACGCCACCGGCACCTTCCCCAGCGCAGGCCCTGATTGTTTGCTGAGCCCCCTCCCTGATTGTTTGCTGAGCACCTACTATGAACCCCTCCACCTCCAGGAGCTTCCGTTCCAGTGGGGGAGACAGACGGCGGCCAATCAGCCCATCTTCGTTTATCTACATGTTCTGCAGAAGTGAACTTGGTCAGCTGGAGAAGTGACCTGCCGTGGGGGTGGCGCCTCAGGACCCGGTGCCCCGCAAGGGTCCCTGCGATGTGAAAATGGCGCGCGGGTCCCAGCAACGGCAGAGAGCAGGTGTCTGCTCTGCACCAGGCCCGGGAAGCCGGCATGAGCGGTCCTGAAAAGTGTATGTCATTAATTCCACAAGGACCCGCAAGCTGGGATCTCTTAGTCCCATTTTGTAGCTGAGGGTGGGGTGCGAAGGCCTTCGGGGGACGCTGGTCACACAGGAGCGCCCGCCTCTCTCTCTGCTGCTGCTCCCCCAGCCTCCTGGTGGGCGAGCTCCGCAGGCGCTTTGGCTCCCGGACGCCGGCGGCGCTTGCACAGTGCGCCCCCTGGTGGCGATCCCTGTGCGGCGCCTGACCGCCTCTGCTCTTCAGCGGGCCGGTCACCGACCCGCCCAAGAGGAGGCGATGGTGAGTCGCTTCGCCACTAATAGTCACTATTAGAGAACTTTAACTCTCATGATTCACTAAAGGGGAGGATGCAATGCAAATGCATTGTTGGCCATCGGTTCGGGCCAGGACTGGGGTCGTGACCCAGACCCTCTGCTCTGTGGTCAAGTTCCCTACACAGGCCCTCCCTGCCCTCTGACCTCATGATGAATGACACCGCCCCCCCCCCCCTGCCGCCGCCGGCCAGTCCCTGGCACCTCTGTTTAGAGCACCCTGGGTGCCTCCTGGGGCTGGACAATCCTTGGTTCACGTGGAAACTAACCTCAAATGGATCCTTCCCACGATGACCTGAAATATTTCCTTCCACAGAACAACAGGTTGAAGCTCCCTCGCGGTGTGGTCATCCTGAGGCCCTTTGTGAGCCCTGGTGTCACCAGGTGCCCCAGTCCCCAGCAGTGTGGGGACATGGAGCGCCTGCTTTGGAGGACAGGATCTCAGCAAGGGCGACCTGGCCCTTGCACGAGGGTCAGGGGCTGCTGAGGCCTCGGGAGGTGAGAGCTGGCCGGGGAGAGATGCTGCGGGATGCCCGGGGCTGGCCCGAGCCTGGGCAGAAGCAAAGGTGCTCGTGCCTGGAGCTCCCGCCGGTCCCCTGGGCCGCTGCCCCAGAACGCAGCGTGCCTGAGACTCCAAGCCAGGTGCCTTGGGAGGAGGGGGAGGCAGAGGGCAGCCTTGGGGGCAGAAGGGAGGGATGGGGACAAGGATGCGGGGCATGAGCCCCAATTAGGCCTGGGCTTCCCCAAGGCCTTCCCCCCATTTGTTTCATTTTGAGGGACAGGTTTTCAGGGAGGTGCAGTGTGCACGAAGCAGGTTTGCTGTCTGTCAACCCCATTCGGGCCAGGCTGGGCTCAGCTAGGCCGAGGACCTGACCATAGTGTGACGGTCTGTGACACACACACTTAGTGTGACCTCTGGTGGGAGCGGGAGAGTGTGCCCTCTGGGCCGCAGGGTTAGATGCATAGTATTCCAGCAAGGCCTTGGACCCAGAGGGGGTGGGTCTTAGAAAACTAAGGCCCAGCGGCAGGGAACACAGCTCCCAAAGGTGCCAGGTCCCTGTCCTGGTTCTGCCACCACCATGTCACCAAGCCAGTCCAGACGCCCCCACTGGCCTCCAGTCCTCCATGTCGGTCACTGGGGACCCAGCACAGGCAGGCTCCTCAGCCCCTCTCACAAGGGTTCCTCAGACGCCCCCCCACAACCATGTGTTCCCTCTGATCCCGCAGCCGGCGGACCCCCGGGGCATGCGCCCCACCTGGACTCGTCTCCTGGGAAGCTGCTCCCCGGGCCTCATAGTCTGTCTACACACCCCCACGCCAAGTGGCCCCCCGGGTGCTACCAGGTCACACCTCCACTGCTCCAGAGCAGCCTCACTGCTGTCCGCCAGGAGACGGGCTTCCGTCTTCAACTGCCCGGACCTGAAGCTGGGGAGACGGCCCCTCAGTGCCGCCGGGTGCGGAGTCTCGGAGGGAGGGGGGCAGGTGCACTTGTGCCTTGAGTCACTCCCAAACACATAACTTGCCTGCGTGACCTTGAGAAGCGCGTTTCCCAGTCCCCAGCCCCAGAGTCTGGGCAGGCTGAGAGCAGCAGCCCCCGGGAGGACCCCCACCCTGCAAATCTGTGTTGTGGGGGGTTGCTCAGGTCAACCACACAGTACCAGGAAGTAGCCCCTCCGGACCTTCCCCAGCCCGGGCCCCAAGCCAGCGGCCAGTCGGAGCGCTGCCTGCCCCCCTTGCTCGCCTCTGGCCCCCTCCCTTTGGGCCTCTGACCACTGACATGGGGATGTGTACACGCCGTCCAGGGGCTGTTTCCTTCCTGATGTGGGACAGGGACACTGATCCCAGGACACAGGTCTGAAGGAGGGGCTTGGACACCACCCCCGTTTCCCTCAGCCTGAGATTTCAGCTCTGGGCTGAAGGACAGTCTCCTCTCGGCCCCCCTGCATACAGTCTGGGCTCCAGTCTCTGTTTGGCATGGTTTTCTACATAAATTATTGGGAAATGTGATTTCCCTGGTTCTTCTGACACACGTCCGATGGCCTGAGGCGGGGCCCCCAGACGCGGTGGGTGCTGTCGGAGCGGGAAACAGATCAAGGTGGGGGCGGGATAGCAGGGCCACCGGCCGGCCCCTGACTATGATGGCCTCCCCGGGCCCGGTGCCTGCTGGCACCAGTCCCAAAGCACGAGGCGCTATCACCGCAGCAGCGCAAGCCTTGGTTGGAGGGGAAGGCGCCCAGCTTGGCTCACATCTGTTCTCTGCACAAAGGACTGAGCGCCAGCGGGTCTCCAGAGGTCAGAACAGAGCGGCCCTCCCTCTGCTGAGACCACCCCTTCTCACACACCCGTCACCACGTGGGCGCCAAGAGCAGGCAGTGCCCGACCACTTCCCGATTCTCTGGCACCAATGCGTTGGCTGTCCTGCGATCCCACTCTGGCACCAACTACCGGGAGTCAGTGTGGACCCTGCAGGCCGTGGGCTCCGTCCCGCGAGGCTCCCCCCCTGCAGAGCCGGCAGCCGCGAGCCCCGGGGCTCCTGCACTCTGCGAAGCAGAGCCCGGGGAACTTCACCACCGAGAGTTTTTATCTTCGTGGTGTAGTGACGATGGATCCGATCCTTGGCCACTGGGGACTGGCTCAAGCAACAGCCTCCCGAGGTCACGGTTCCCTGGCCAGGAACCAGGAGTTCCGGTGGGGGAAGGAGGTCCTTGTAGATAGCAGGTGACACTCTGCTCACTCCGGAGGCTGCAGGGGTGGGGGGCTCAGTGCGGAGTCAGGACCGAGGGCACCACCTGGACCTGCGGGTCCTTCCCTTTCCCCGGGAACGCGCTGCGGCTCTCACACCTCCGCCGGATGCATCCCTAAGTATTTCATGCTGTGGGTGCCAGACACTTCAGCTTCCAGGTTCTTTCTTGCCCTTCCCATCGCCGGCCCTTCCCCCAGAGCAGGCGCCTGGCCTCCTCTGCAGGGTTTGCTTGTTCTTGAGGAAAGCCGGGAACCCCTTGGGCAACATGGTGCCTGTGCCATCCGTCCAGCGCTGGGGTTTTCTACACCGACTCCTCGGGATGATAAGACGTGCCCCCAGGAGCCCCAGCGGGCCGTGAAGACAGCCTGAGCCCTGCCCAACGGAGCTTCCAGCGTGTCGAGGCTTGACGCAGGTTCCTGGAAAAGGCAGGACGAGCAATCAGGGCTCACAGTCCGGAATTGCAGGGTAAGGAGCCAGGAAGGCACAAATCATGCCCCCAACCCCTGAGTCCTGCATGTCACGTCCCAGGCAGATGGCATGGAGAAGAAACACTCCACTGGGGGAGGGCCCCTCCCAAAGGTGACTGCTGGCTGGTGGTACCCAAAGTGGCCTCACCTCTGGGTTTTCTACGCCCCCACTGCCTGCTTACCGTCCAGGGACCTGCTCCTGCCAGCCAGAACACCTCCTCCACAGGCTTGCGCGTTGGCAGTTTGAGAATCAGGCGTGGGAGCCCAGGGCCACGGCCAGCAGGAGAGCCCCACACGTGCCCTGGAGCCTACGGGAGAACACGTGGCCTTTTCAGCACATGTCTCAGGGTCCCGGCTCCTGGTCCCCGCGCCTTTGCCTTTCCCAGGCCCTCTTGGCTCCTGGAATCCGTGTAAGGCCTCACTCATGTTGGGTGCCGTCCCTTGTGTGAACAAACAGGCCGTCAGACTCTGGGCTCCCTGCTCCTCAAGGAGTCGTCTGCCAGACACTCGGTGACCACACGAGGCAGGAACAAGACCACCACCACCAGCCCCCCCACTTCTGCCGGGGGCAGACAGTGTCAGAGCCCCCACCCCACTTGGTTGGGGGCTCGGGGTCCTCAGGGCCCCTTGGGGCTGCACCATGGATCCACCCTGGTCGGTGCTCTGGGCACCTCTGCCTTCTGCTTGCCCAGAGCTGTGGGAGGAGCATGAAGGGGCGGGGTTTTCCACACCCCCTGCCCTGAGCACAGAGCCCCTCCCCTCATGTCCAGCAGTGTCCTCACCTGTTGTCGACTCAGTCCCTCAACAAGGCCCTCGTCCTCCAGAGAACCCGCCACAGCACACACGTGAGTGCACGCATGGATGTGCACACACATACAACTGCATGCGTGCACGTGCACACACTGAGTGCACACGTGGATGTGCACACACACCTGAGTGCACGAGTGGGTATGCACACACTGAGCAAGCACATGCATGGATGTGCACATGCGTGCGAATGCCTGTGTGGATGTGCACACGTGAGTGCACACATGGATGTGCACACGCAGACCCCACCAGTGTCCACCAGGCCTTGGGGCCTCTGCCGCTCCTCGTCCTGCCTCAGCCCTGGCCTGGGGCACGAGGCCACATCAGCAGCTCCCTTGTTTTCGCCAGAATAGCTCAGGGTGTTGCAGCCTAGCCCTGGTGTCATCCAGGTCACCCAGCGGCCCACTGGGGAAAGGACACTGGGTGTCACAGCTGACTAGCTCCAAGGCAGCCCGATTGCTGGATGATTTCTCAGCACATGCCACCCTTCCCAGTGGGCTTCCTGCTGAAGTGCCCATCAATCTGGGAATTTCTGTGGGAATCCTGCTCTGGTTTAAACTTCTTCCCAGACAGCATGCAGCAAAACAGCCTCCAACAGAGACTGGCCACGCCAGGGCGTTCATGTAGCATGGAGCCAGTGAGCCCACGTACCTAACCAGGCTGAGTACTTGGCCCAGCCGGCTGACCACCTGCCCAGCCGACTGCCTGACCCAGCTGACCACCTTCTCAGCGACCACGACACCCAGCTGATCACGTAAGCCAGCTGCCTACCCAGACTGTCCCACAAAACCCGCGGCTCCCCGGGAGAGGGCTCTGTCTGTCATATGGGGTGGTCATATGGTCATATGGGGCTCAGCACCCACAGAGTTCAGAACGGGCCTGCCACACTGTGGACTTGAGGACTGCCTGATCCTGTCTAAACCGCAGGAGCCACATGGACCATGTGATCCAGAGGGATGTGTGTACCTTCCCTCCATGCTCCACGCTCCTGAGATGCGCTGTCACCCACCTGTGTGTTCGCTGAGCGCCCACGGGGTCTCTGCCAGAGAGCGGGCGGACCCCGGGAGGGGCCGGGCTTTCGCAGGATAAGGCGGAAACGTCTTGGCGATAAACGTCAAGTTCTGTGAGCATCTTTAATCTTGTGAGCACGTACCCATAATAAGCGCTAGCGGTGGGCTTGCACCCCACACTCCGGGCCGCCGCGCAGTGAACTAGACCCTAGGCATGAATTATCCTGAGTCTTGACCGGTCAGCAAACGTTGGCCTTTGGGTGGTGCCCATGGCTGTCCGCTACGTCCTGCCCCGGGTCGTGGCCTGTCTGTGGAAGCTACAGCTCTCACGTGTGGAAGAGAGGGTCGCGCGGGGAGAGCAGACCCGAGACCCTCAACCTCGCAGTAGGTGAACGGGCGAACCTACAATCAAACATCACGCGGATGAATCATCTATGCTTTAAGTAAAACCAGCCTGGGGACCTTGGCTTGGCAGGAGTTTGTAGAAAGAAAATTCCATGGTTTTAGTGGACCACAAGTCGCATGAGCCAGGTGGGATCTGGGAGAGGACGACCCGCCTGCTCTCCCCACGGAGGGCCCTGCCTTGCGTCCGGAGGGTCACCCCCCGCTCAAGCACACGCACTGCCAGCACGGTTAGAACTTAAGCCCTCAGCCAGTGCGGCCATCCGGAGGGCACGTGGAGGGAGGCGCTGGGGGTCAAGGCAGCTGACGCCCGACACGTGAGACACGGCCGAGGCAACGGCTCCTCCTCAGGCAAGAGCCGCCGGAAGCTTCTGCAGCTGCTTCAGGCTGCTTTGCTCTGTGCCACCCGAGCCGCGGCCGATCCCAGCTCAGCGGAAGGACCTTTTCTGCATCGGAGCCCGAAACCTGCCGTGGCTCACGACTGCCCCGGTGGCAAGCCTGCCTCGCGGTTGGTGCTGGAGAGCCAGGGGGGCCCGAGGATTTCGCCGCGAGGTGCGGGTGGCCGTCTGCCGGTCTCGTGCTGAGGCCGAGCGTCTTCTTGGCGCGTAAATCCTGAGTCTTGGCGAGCTCTCCCCTCTGGCCGTGGTGCCCGGTGGTGGCCGTGCCGGCAGTGCTGGGCTTTGCGGGTTCTGTCTCCCACCCCGCTGCCTGCTGACGGAGGGCCTCCTGAAGGAAGAGGCGTCCTTGTGTTTATTCCGTGGCAGGAGCTCGGGCACAGGTGTTCGGTGTCACCACGCGGGTGGCTGCTGCCAGGGTCCCTTCTGTGGCCACTGGCAGCGCCTCCACGCTGTGCCCTGTGTCCTTCAACAAGCTCTCACTTTTTAAAAAAATTTTTTTCATGTCTTTATTTTTTTATTTTGAGAGAGAGAGAGAGAGAGAGAGAGACAGAGAGTGAGTGGGGCAGGGGCAGGGGCAGGGAGACCCAGAATTAGAAGCAGGCTCCAGGCTCTGAGTGGTCAGCACAGAGCCTGACACAGGGCTTGAACCCACATACTGTGAGATCCTGACCTGAGCTGAAGTCAGATGCTTAACCAACCGACTGAGCCCCCCCCAGGCGCCCCATCACTTTTCTAATTAATTAAATTTGAGAGCATTTCTTGGTTTCCAGCCCCACAGGATGGTCCAGGCTCACCTTGTATTTTCCTTGCCACAGTGAGGGCTGAGCCGGCCGGACCTTGGTCCCACTCAAAATTAAAGTTCAAGGAGGAGATAAAATTGTAGGAGAGGGGCATCTGGGAGTCTCCATTCATTAAGTGTCTCCATATGTTAAGTGTCTGACTTCGGCTCAGGTCATGATCTCACAGTTCGTGGGTTCGAGCCCCACGTCAGGCTCAGTCAGATTCTGTGTCTCCCTCTCTCTCTCTGCCCCTCCCCCGCTTGCTCTCTACCCCCCTCTCAAAAATAAATAAACATTAAAAAATTAAATTAAAAAAAGATCGTAGGAGAAAACATCCTGACCGGGGACTTGGTGAGGGGTCGGGGGCAAACCTCCCCAGGCAGCCGCTGCCCAGGGCGGGGCACACGGCTCCCGCAGCAGGGAGGGGGAAGGAAGGACAAGGGCAAAGTTCTCAACTGCAGACAGTGCATTGCCTGCATGTTTCCAGACCGGGAAGCGTGGTCACCCCTGCTCTGGCCTGGGGACGGGCCGCGCCCTGGCGGAGGCGGTGCTGGCCTGGCGCCATGAAATCCTTCTTCTCTAAGGACATGCTTGACTGGCGTAGTCCCAGCCGTGTTTTCTAAGGGAAAGTTGGAAAGAGGAGGGTCTTCTGCTTCGGGGCGGCTTCCCCGGGGGTGGGGGCACCTGGTGTCAGCGCGGCATTCTGTGCCCGGGAGCAGCTGTTCCTGCCCGGGACGGCCAGCACCACCCCGGTCTCCAGGGCCTGCGGGGCTGGACCCAGATCCCTCAGTCTCCCACTCAGCGAGTCCTTCGCAGGCGGGGCTGGAACCAGGAGGCGCTGGCTGGCAGAAAGCAGCTGTGCATCTGGGGCTGCGGCCCCCGCTGGGCGAGGGCCAGGAGGCGGCTCTGGGGCCACGGGCAGGAGCCCTGGCTCCACCTGGTTCTCACGGGCTGGCTGGCTCACGGGGTCTGCGGCCCCCCGCCCCCTGGCTCCCCCGCCTGGCACCTGGTTTCTCTGTGAGCCCAGATCATCCCTTTCACTGTGACCCACCTGTAACACTTAAAGACTTCAGACCGATGACCCATCTGGTCCTTGTGTAAACACCTCAGAAACGGGTATTGTCATTAGCTCTGTTGCAGATGACAGATTGGCCGTAGAGAGATCAGCACCCTGGCCCAAGACACACAGAGCGTCAAAAGGAACTTGGGACTCAGGCCGTGAAGTAAGTCAGGGCCTGACCTCTCCCTCACTCTGGGGGCTAAGACAGGTATTTGTGTCCATTTCACAGGTAAACAAACAAACAAACCAAGGCAGCCTCAAGGCTTCAGTCCCAGGATTCTCTCAGGCACGTCTCCACCCCCTCTTCTGGGCAGTGAACCCGGGCACCCTCTGTCCTGAAAGGTGACCCATCGTGGCTCCGGGGGCACAGGGCAAGTTCAGGAAGGCTTTCTGCTCTGACGGAAGCAGGGTCAACCAGGCAAAGGCTATTTGGAAGGGGTGCGGCCAGCAGCGGGGTTTGAGCCAAGACGTAGAGGCGTGTGCAGACGGGAGTGTGGAGGGCCCTGACCTCAGTGACGCATGCAGAGGGCTCACCTCGCCCCCGAAGACAGCCGTGTCCTGTCCAGGGGCCTGTGGGTGTGTCCCCACCACTGGTAAAAGGGCTAGGCAGGTGGGGTGAAGGTAGCGATCTTAGGTGGGAGATTATCCTGGGTGGTGACGCCAGGGGCCTTGTGAGAGGGGCAAGCTGGCGAGCAGGCAGGCTGGTGGTCGTGAGTCTGGGGTTCCCAAAGCAGATGGGCCTCAGGCACTGGCAATGCCACAGAAACAAGGGAGCGAGCATAGCCTGCTTGAGACCGCGTGGCGGGCCCCGTGGCCGGGCTGTGGGCCGGATTGCAGCTGTGGCCTTGGGGCGCCTGCAGCCCGTGCCGCCGCTCACCCCTCTGGGCCGGGCCCTGTGGTGCAGCCTGGCGACCTCCCACCTCGGAACCAGGCCCGCCCACCCAGGCTGGCCCCTGAAGGACTCGCATTTCTTGGCTCCTAAGGGTGTGTCTGCCTTCCTTACTCTGAGCTCTTGGACTGGATGCAGCCCTGAGACGTCTCTGCGCCCCGGCACCACCAAGGATCACACGTGATGCCGCCCGGGCGCCAGCTGGGCCGCACCACTCCGGGTCTCACGACGGTATGTGGTCTGCGTGTATTTCCGATAGCACAAGGCTATCTGGCTGTCAGCACGGTTTACGGAGTTGCTGGTTTTAGCGGACACGTGGCTCAGAGCCCGGCAGGAAGCCGCCATGCTGTCCACCGCTCCGCTGGCCGCGGCCTTGTGCAGCCCCTGTTCTGTGCCCGGTGTCTCGCCAGGGGCTGGTGGGCCGGAGCCGAGAAGGGGGAAGGCGGGAAAGTGAGCACACATTCCCAGCCGCCCGCCGCTGCCGCCTGCCCGGGAACCGGGAGGGCACGGCCCAGTTTACCCCCACACAGGGGTTACCATGGGAACGAAGAAGCTGGAAGGCAGGTTGCTGCCGAGAGACAGATGTCAGGGGACCCACACCACCGGCTTCTTCCCGGCTGCAGAGGACCTTCTGCTCTGAGACATGTTCAGAGGACGCTTTGAAATCCAGCAAAAGCTGGGGCCGGTGGGGTCAGGGAGGCGGCTCGGGCCGGAGGCCAGGCCAGCACACTGTTTGTTCTGGCCTGGCCAGGCCGTGTTTCACGGCAGGCTGGCCTCGGCCTAACGTCTGCTGCTTAAATGCGCATGCCGGCCAAGTTGGCCTAGGGCTGAGGAGACTTTCAGGGCCAGCTGCTGACGCTGGGGGCTGAGGCTTGCGGGCCAGGCCGGACTCGGGAGGAGAGACCCCAGGGAGGCCGGCTTTCTGCGGCCAGGATCTCGGGCGTGGCGGGAGGAGGGTTGTAAGGTCGCTTGTGAGGTCCGACTCCAAGGAGCGGGCTCTGCAGGCGAAGGAGGCCTGGTCCCTTGGACTTGCTGGGGAGGAAGAGCTGGAGCCACTTTACCTCAGAGCTGTTCCCCTGTGGGGACCGTGCCCTGTCCTTACTCTGGAGGACCCTGGAGGCCCAGGCCCATCTTCCTCCTACAGCCATTCCTCCCGCCCCCCAGCCACCCCCCCCAAGCTGGTTTCTGGAGACCTTCAACCAGAGTACCTGCCAGTGCTCCCCTATCACCAATCACAGTACTTAGTTCTGACTTAGTTCCCATGTGAGCCTGTCAGGACCTGTGAGCTTGAGCAGGTCACCGGAGATGGGGGTGTGGTGCGGAGCCCGAGGGTGTGAAGGAAAGTAGGGTGCAGACAGGCGCACCGCAGCCAGAGGGGGCAGGTCCGAGGGGCCCCAGGAGGTTGCACTGGATGTGCCTTGGTCAGCCAGGGAGAAGACAGAGATTAGGCTGCAATATCAGGTCAGTACCAGGCTGCAAGGGCCTTGAATGCCAGGCAAGAAGGAAGCGCCCTACCCGGAGCCGGCAGCCTGGAGGGGTTTGGTGGCAGGTGGTGCCCTGAAGGGATCCGTGGGCAGGGCTCATGGCGCTTCGAGGACACCTAGCATCAAGCAGCTCCAGGGGGGACGTTGTTCTGCCCACACTGGCCACAGAGGGCCCGGGGAAGTGTGCCCTGTGGTCACGGCTCTTAAAATATGTTTCTTTATTGAAGTAAAAGTAAAGTGCAATAAACTGCATAGGCCTGGAGGGTGTAATGTGATTGTTTTTGGGCACGTGCATACGCTCAGGAAACCGTCATCACGGGGTAATGAGCTCCATCCCCCACGGGCTGTGGCCCACCCACCTCCACCCTGACCCCAGGAAGCAGCCACCTGCCCCGGGCACCATCACGCAGGTCACGTGCTCTGAGCCGTGTATGATCCGGATTGTACGGTACGGGCTGTTCTCTGAGATCACCAGGCCACCGCGCGCGTCTGCTTTGTGCTCCCTCTGCGGCTCCCTACAGGCGCGCGCGTCCGCCGGGTGGGGGCTGTCGTTGGGTCTGTCACCGGAGTGGCTTTATGCGCACAGCTCGCCGCCAACTGTTTGGTTTTTTTGGGTAAACATCTGTCAGGGGGATGGCTGATTGAATAGTCGTGTGTCTTTATGTGATTTGCCTCTTCTTTTTCTTAATGATGTCTTCTGAAGAGCACAGGTTTTAATTTCTGTGAAGGCAAATTTATCCATTTAATTTTTGTTTCATGCTTTTTGTGTTCTAAGAAATCTTTGCCTACCCCAAGCACATGAATGTACGTAGACGACGCTCTCTGTTCAATTATTTGTGTGCGTGCATCATGTGGGACAGCCCTGGTTTTACCCCAAAAAGACACTGAGCGGGTCCAGCATGCCACGCTGTCTTCTCCAAGTACCCTCAACCGTGACATGTGTATCCACAGGCAAGGCAGTAGCGCCCGCCTGGGCATTTATCTTAGAGAAATGAAAGCCTATATCCACCCAAAACTACACACAAATGGTCATAGCAACTTTATCTGTGTTAACAAAATTCTAGAAACATCCCAGATGTCCCACAGTAGCTATACAAACGGTCGGCATCCTCAGGAGGGAACGCCACTTGGCAATAAACGGGAATGAAATACTGACAATCACATGGCTGGCTGGACCTCAAGGGCATCACGCTGCTAAAAGGTTCCACCTCCAAGGTTTACGACATTCCGTTCACATCGTGTTCCTGAAATGACGAGTGACAGAAACAGAGAAGAAACCAGGGGTCCCAGGGCTTAGGGGAGAGGCAGGACGCAGGAGTCCTCTGTGTGACCAGATGGTTTTGTGCCTTGAATGTGGTTGTGGTTTCAGGAATCTCCACATCACAGAACCGCTGCACAGCGACATACCCGAATAACTGTCTGCAGTCATACAAACACTGCCGGCTGGTGAACTGTGTTGTGCCAACATCGAGTTCTTGTCATTATGCAAGTTTCCACCACGGAGGGGTATGTGGAGTCTTTCTGTGCTATTTTGTAACTTACAGTTATTTCCAATTCAAAGTTAAAAATACTTAGAAATGGGTTTAACAAGAGATATTATAGTGAAACTTAAAAACATTGCTGACAGAGGCTCCAGAAGACCTACAGACACGAAGAGATGCGGTGTTCCCGGCCGGGAAGACTCAATATTGTTAAAATTGTTTAAATGCCGATCTCCCCAGATTAATCTCTGGGATCAACATGGTTCCTATCAGAATCCTTGCAGGGTTTTTTCAAAGGAGAAATTGACAAGCTAATTCTAAGGTTTATACAGAAATGCAAAGCCTTTAAAGGAACCTGTGCAAACATGAGAAAAGAAGGAAGTCAGAGAATCCGTGTAACTGAATCTCCAGGGTTGTTAACAAGGCGCCAGTAAGCAGGTCTGTGGTGCTGCCGCAGCAGGGCGCCGATGGAGCAGGGGCCCGGGACACAGGTCCCAGGACTGGACCAGCTCTGACACGGGCAACGGGATCCTGACAAAGGTGCCGAGCCAATTCAGTGGGAAAGAACACTCCCTTGACAAATGACGCCGTGTCACTCAGACACGCATGCGCAACGAAACCAGACAAAACAAAGAAAAATCCCCCAAACTCTTGCCTCATGTCACACAGAAACATTAACTTGAAAGAAATCATAGATCTAAATGTGTGAAGTAAATCCTACTAACCTTAGGATTAGTATAACAATTAAACTTAGAGTAGAAATATAAGATAAAATCATAGTTACCTTTAGTTTGGGAAAGATTTCCAAAATATAGCACAAAAGTTCAAACTATGTGATCACCATCAATAATTAAATTTCATCAGTCTGAAAGTATTGACGTTCAGAAGACACTAGAGAAAATGGAAAGGCAAGCAACAGGGCAGGAGAAAATATTTGCAAGACATATATGCAACACGAAAGTTTTATCTAGAATTTGTAAATGGTTTTTACAGCTCAATAATAAAAAGACAACTCAATTTAAAAACAGGCAGAAGATTGGAATGGATACTTCATGACAGAAGATACGTGGATGGCCAAGAAGCACACAAAAAGATGCACATCATTTAGTCACCAAGAAAATGCAAGTTGCCACCATAACGAGAACCCCGCACACCAGCCAGCGCCGCTAAAATGAGGCTCGCCGGCCGGCCCAGACCTGGCAAGCGGGGGGAGCCCCTGGCCCTCTCGGAGGCGCTGGCAGGTCTGTGAGACCATAAAACCACTCTGGAAAATACTTGGGTAGTTTCTTAAAAAATTAACCTTAGGATCATATGATCCAGACATTCCTGGATCATGAATGTTCATAACTGCTTTACTTTTTACAGCCCAAACCCGGAGACAGGCCCAAAGTGCACCAGCAGGTGAGCAGATGAACAAATTATGACGTGTTCACAGCAGAGCGCTGCCCGGCACCGAAAGGGACGAATCGTGGGTCCATGTGAGAATAACCACACAGCTTAAGGTCCGGCAACAGAAGCGTGTGCGATGCTTTACACACTCCATGTGTAAAAAATTCCACAACATGCGAATTCTCCTGTAGTGACAGAAACGTCAGTGATGCCTGGGCAGCGAGGGGCGGGCGGAGCATTGGGGTGGAGGACCAGTTCATGACCACGTGACTATAGTAATGATTTTGTGGGCGTGTCTCTATGTCACAATGTACCAACTTTACATCTTAACTACGCATTTTCTTGTCTGCAAATACATCTCAATAAGGCTGCAAAATGGATTTAAAAACAACAAATCACACCCAATTGTAAGGAGAGGGATTGAGAGGAATGAAGTCCTTAAGGAAGACGCCCCCTCTGGGGAAGTGATGCCGCTTCACAAGTTTAGCTCTGTTTTGTGTGACCGAACTAAAGCTGAGTAGACACAGTGCCAGTGACGCACGCGGTAGTTTGTGTCATTTTGGGGAGGTGATGTGGAGAGAGCAAAAGACGGAGGGGACCCACGTTCTGTGGTTCCCAGAGAGCACCCCGCCCACCGGTAAGTGACTCCCCACCACAGGGGCAGGCGTCTCCCTCGGGAGTGGCTGTGTGTCTCCACTGCCTCTCACACAGCTAAGGCCTCACCGTCCTACACGGACCATCCCAAACGTCCCCACGCTGGAGAAAGGAGGCACGATGGCGTCCCGCCTACACAGCGGAATCTGTCCGGTGACAACAGATGGCGAGCTCAGTGCCTCTCACGGAGGGGGCGGCAAAGGGAGGAAGCCACCCCTGGAAGCGCGCGGTTGGTTCTGTCTGCACAGAGGCTCAGGTGAAAGGCACTTTACAGGCCAAGAGGGGCCTGGGCAGCTAGGCGCCTTCGAGGTCCCCTGCTGGCCATCTGTGGGGTCCTCTGCTGGGCATCTGCTGCGCCCAGCAGCCTTGCACATGGCACATTTCAACAGAAACGTTTAGTCGATCGATACACAACACCTATGTAAAAGCTGCCTCTCCACAGCTGTCTCACCCACAAAGGACTCATCTGGCCCCACCTGCTGGGAGTGGCCACCAGCTGTGCCCCAGGGCCACTCATGGACCCCTGCCCGGCCTCAGGGGCCTGCCTTGACCACCCACTCACCTCCCACCTACTCCCTCCCTGTACATCTGGGCATCGTCTGTTTCTGGTTCCTTGCCAGCCCTCAAGGCCCCCTTGGGCATCACCCCCTGGGGTTACCCCACCTGGGGCCAGGCCCGGGCCACAGCTCAGCACTCCTCATCCTGGTCTGTGGCTCTGGTGCTCAGGCTCCCCAGGTGACGAGGAACTTACAGGGGAGAGAGACTCGGTCCTAAGGCGGCCAGGGTTAGGGCGGCCCTCGGACCCCAGCCCCAGGAAAGCACAGAATCCCCTAGTCCTCGGGCACCAAGGGCGCCCAGCAGAGCATCTCCGGAAGAGACGGATGTGTGTGCAGCACTGTCGTCACATCCAGCCCACCCAGAGTGGTCCTTGTGAGCACAGGGATGTGTGCTTGGGAAGGGATCGTGCTGTCTTGGTGGCTTGTGTCGTCTGGTGACTGAAAGAAAACTATTCGTCAACAAATGTTGGCCAGAAAGGAGCTGTTGTCCCTTCCCCAAGACGAGGAGCCAAGACATGTGCCCAAGGTCACCAGGAGACAGCCCGCTTCCTGCAGCTGCACACCTGGCTCCAAGGGCCCACCCACCAGAGGGGGTCGGTGGTCTATACCACCTGCTGCACCCGGGTCCTGTGTGAGCCTCCCTGTAGATGAGAGAGTTGTGGAAGGTGTTGGGGGGTAGGTGGGCTGGAGCGAGGTGGGATTGCCTCAGCGGCCTGCAGGTGTCCAACCCCCCAGACCCCTTTTTGGGTGTTGTCATTACTCCCACTTTACAGGCAAGGACATTGAGGCTCAGCGAACTTAGGCAACTGGCCAAGGTTAAGTGCCCGGTAAATAAACGGCAGTATCATCTAGAGCAGAGGTTCCCAGTGTGGAGTTCCTGAGCCAGCAGCATCTCCTGGGATGGTGTGACAAACGCAAGTTCTCAGGCCCTTCCCAGAGCTCCTGAATTGGATAGTCCAGGGATTCGGAAACCCTGTACAGTGTGGGAGCCCCGACTCAGAGGAGAGAGCCCCACGTGGCCCACCGAACCGGGTCCACCTTGCTGGCGGTTGGGAGAAAACCACTGAGCTCTGGGCCCCAGTTTCCATCTGGCTGATTTGAAGGACTGTGCATCTATAAGCCTGCAATGTTGCTCCCGGTAAAAGAGTCACTTGACCTGATGGCCCTGGGACACGTGCAGCGAGGCTCTTCCAAGGTGAGACCGGCTTTCTGGGGGCTCCCAGAGAAAGGGGGCAGCTGCCTACCTTGCTAGGGGGTGGGGGGTGCACAGCCCAACATGAGGCTGCTGGGCATCCGCACACATGAAAGTGATGGAAAACCACCAGAAGCCCCTCTGGGATCGGAACTCTGGCCGGGTGGCCCTCTGTTCTGCTGCCGCTGCCCCGGCCTGGCTCCAGGAGTCCCTCCAGGGGCAGGGACCTCGGCTCCCCTTTGCAGGGACACGAGCTGGATCAGTGAGGGGAAGATGGACAGCTGGCAGCACACGGGCCCTTCCGGGCTGTAGTGTGACTCGATGGTGCCTGGCGATTCTGGCTACTGTATGCAGGGCTTAGCTTCCTCCGACCTTGGCCTAGGTACAGCCCTGGACTTCTCCCTAACCCAATGCTGGCTTTCTCTCTGGCACCGGCTGTGTCCCATCTTGGACGGAGCAGCGGGGCACAGTGACCCGGGGAACAGGACGGGGAAGCGGGGAGGGGGCGCTCCGTTGCAGGCATGCGCAGAGCGGCCAGGCGTTGCTGGGCTGCAGGCATGCGCAGAGCGGCGAGGCCTTGCGGGCTGCGTGGTCTCCCAGCAGCTGCCGAGGGGTGAGCCGGGCCCTTGCAGCCGGCTTCGCCCTCCTGTTTGCGCTTCCTGCTTTGTCCCTGGGACTCACAGGATCCGCTGCCAGGCCCCCCGCGGCCGGCCCACCCCCTCCTGCTGGGCAGAGACGTGTCCTCGCTCGCGGGGGACCAGCCCACGCACCAGAGTCTAAGGGTCTGAGTAGGGGGTTGGTGTCGGCAAAATATCTATAAGAAAGAACGCAGACAACATGAATGGTGGAAGAGACCACACTTTACTGTGAAACTTGGTGTCTTATATACCATAGGTGATTACATCTTTCTTTTAATAATTACATTGTTTGCAACTTCTTAGGAATCACATGTTTCAGAAAGGATCATTGTTTTCACGGAAGAGAGAACAGAGAGTTAAAGATAGAAGTGAAGTACAATACAAAAGATCAAAAACCATAATTGATCACTCAAAATACATCAGAGGGGGTCTTATTTTGCGTACATAGTGTAATATTAACTGAAGCTTATGACAAGGCTACTTTTCTTTAAAAGTTTAAACAATAGTCTGTGAGGAAGGTGCCTCTAACCAGGGAGGAAGTTTCAATAAGAAAGTCTGCCCATTTACTGAAGCCGCAATTACCGAGTGGCATGAACAACAGGGAAACTAACCCCAGTCTCCGATCCACTTAGGTCAGGCAGTCAGGTGCACACATTTTCAAGCAGGGGAAGCAGGGTCCCAAAGGCCACACAGCGCTTCTGGCTGGATGGGGCCCAACACTCGCTGGTCCCTGCGACCCCGCCGAGTCCCGTGCTCAGCCCCCGCGCGAGCCGTGGACACGAGCCTCCCGGGGCGGGAGCGCGGCCCCTTCCCCACGGGCGGGGGCCTGGGGGCCGCGGGGGAGCTGAGGCTCAGAAACACCCGGAGGATCGCGGGCCCGGGAGCGCGCCTCGGGAACGCGGCTGTGCCTCCGCCTGCGGGCCGCGTGCACACACTGCCGGGAGGCGCGTCCCGGGACGTCGGCGTCGCCGGCCTGTGCGGCGGCGGCCTCGGGAATGGCGGGCCCAGGCTCTCCCAGGTCTGTGAACTGTCATCGCTGCCGTTACTGTGGGCCCACGGTGGGGGAGGGCCAACCCGCCACGGAAGGGTGGCCGCGGGGCCCCGGTGGGTGCAGGTCATCCTCACAAACAAGCCCTCGAGGCCCTGCACCGGGCGGCTGGAGGGGGGGGGGGCGGGGCGGTGACCATGGCCTCCGCTGACGCCCCTCCCCCGCGTCGCCTGGACCCCCCCCCCCCCGAGCCTCCAGCCTCGCCAGCACGCAGCCCGGAGCCGGTCCCGGGCGCTGGTCAAGGACGTGATGTCCTCCTCGGACAATAAGGCCCACGGGCGTGACGTTCGTCTCCACAGGGTACGGGGTGCTCTGTCAGACAGGAGCGGCCCGGACCTTGGCCCCAAGGCGGAGGACGCGGAGAAGGCGCCGGGGCCTGCGGCCAGGCGCTGCTCGGGGGGCCTGCAGCTGACCCCGACGGCCGGGGCCTTCCAGGACCCTCAGCCTCCAGGGCTACGTGGGGAGGCGGCTGTGAGCAGCTTGTTCTGGAAGCCGAAATGCTCTCAGTAACTTTCCACTGCAAATGTAGAGACGGGTTCACTTCATAAATATAACGCTTTCTGTTTTACGTATGTATATATGTTTAATGTTTACTTATTTTTGAAAGAGAGCGAGTGGTGAGGGGCAGAGAGGAGGAGAGAGGATCTGAAGCTGCTCTGTGCTGACAGCTCGGGGCCAAAGTGGGGCTCACACACGCAAGCCCTGACAAGGGATCTGAGCTGAAGTCTGGCGCCTGACTAAGCCGCCCAGGTGCCCTTGTGCACGTTTTATCGAGGTCATACTCACACAACGACTATGCTAAAGCGCGACGCGGTGGCGCCGAATGTATTCACTGTCTTGCGCAAACGCCCACTCTCTCTAGTTTTAAAAAATTTTCAGAACACTAACCCCAGAAAACACCTGGAAACCATTAAGTAATCAGTCCGTATTCTCGCCCCCCACCCACCCCCAGCCCTGGCAAACCACCAGTCTGCATTCTGTCTTTGCGGTTTACTGCTTCTGGATGTTTCATATAAAAGGAAGCATATAATATATAATATGCAAGTATATGTCTGGCTCCTTTCACCAAGTGTAACGTTTTCAAGGGTCATCCAAGTCGTATCAGGGGTCAGTGCTTCGTTCCTTCTTATAGATGAATAATATTCTGTTGGTTAAACCAAGAGGTTAGTCACCTGTTGATGGACACTTAGGTTGCTTCCACCTTTTGGCCCCTGCGTGAAGACTCACGTGCAAGTTTGCATGTGGATATTATGGGGAGACTTGGTTTCTCTTGGATCCATACCGAGGAGCTGACTTGCTGGGTCATATGGTGATTCTGTCACATGCTCGAGGAATCACCAAACAGCAGCTGCGCCGTTTTGCATCCCTGCGAGGAGCGTCTGAGGGGTCCAGTTCCTGCACACGTCTTCCACCTTTTCCCACTCAAACAAGCGTAGCCCCACTCAGGGGTGTGAAGTAGCTCATTGTGGTTTTGATTTGTATTCCCTTAATGACTAATGATGTTCTATTTCTTTTTACATGTTTGTGGCCATTTATACGTCTTCTTTGGAGAAACGTCTGGTCAAGTCCTGGGCCCGTTTTAAGACCTGAAGTGTTTGTTCTACGCTCGTGAGTCATCAGAGATCTTTACACACACGTCGTCTGTTTGTTGCCAGGGCTTTGGTGTCAAACCCAAGAACCCGCTGACAAATTTGAGGTTATGAAGATTTACTTCAGCTTCTTCCTAATACTTCTGTAAGTTTTAGCTCTCATTTTTAAGTCATTGATCCATTTTGAGTTAATTTTTTAATACTGAGTGAGCTGGGGCCCAAATTCCCTCTTTCACCTGCGATCACCCCACTGTCCCAGCACCATTAGTTGAAGAAAATATTTACCCCATGTGAATGGTCTCGGTGCCCTCATTGTAAATAAGGTGGTCCCAGGTGTTTGGGTTATTTCTGGGCTATCAGTTCAATTCCATTGGTCCCGTACCGAGCTGCACTGTTTTAATTACTATAGCTTTGTAATCAGTTTTGATATTGGAAAGTGTGAATTGTCTAACCTGTTCTTCTTTTTCACTACTATTTGGGATATTCAAGATCCCTTACTATTCCATATGAATTTGAACATTGGTTTTTCCATTTCTGCAAAAAAAGACATTGAAATTTTCATAATTTGTGTGTGTGTGTGTGTGTGTGTGTGTGTGTGTGATAAGGGTTGTATTGAGTCCGTAAATCACTTTGGGAAGTATTCCATCTTTACAATATTTTCTTCCAATCCATTAAAATGGATATTTTAAAAAATTCTTTCAACAATGTATTGCAGCTTTCAGCACACATATCTTTTGATTCCTTGGTTAAATGTATTCCTGGGTATTTTATTCTTTCGGATGCTACTATAAGAGGCATTGCTTTCTTAATTTTCATTTCAGGTTACTCGTTGATGGTATATAGAGACACAAGTCATTTCTTTGTCAGTGAACCCTAAAACCGTGCTGAATCTGCTCATTCGAATAGCTTTGGTGGCTTATTTGGGGCTTTCTATATGTAGACTCATGTCATCTGAAAATGGAAATAGTTTTGCTTCTTCCTTTCCAACTTTGATATGTTTATTTCTTTTTCTTGCTGAATTGCTGTGGCTAGAACTTCCAGGGCAGTGTTGAGTTGCAGTGGTGGGAGTATGTATCCTGATCCTGGGGGGAAAGCTTTCAGTCTTTTGCCATTGATTATAACGTTAGCAGTGGATTTTTTGGTAAATACCCTTTATCATGCCTTCCATTTTTAACCTGCGTGTTGTTGTTTTTTTCTTTAAATCATGAAAGAGTGTTGAATTTTTCAAATGCCTTCTCTGTGTGGAGATGACTGTGGGTTTTTTTCCCTTTAGTCTACTAATATGGTGTATTACATTGATTGGTTTCCATATGTTGATCCAACCTTATGTTCCTGATAAATTGCACCTGGTGATGGAGTTTAATCCTTTTTATGTGTGGTTGGATTTGGTTTGCTGGTATTTTACTGAGGGTGTTCACCTCTATATTGATGAGGAATATTGGACTGTCGTTTTCTTGTGGTATCTTTGGCCTTGTTTTCAGGGTAATGCAGGTCCCATGAAATGTGTTAGGAAGTGTCCTCTCTTCCAGTTTTTGGAAGAGTTTGAGAAGCATAGTGTTAGGCCCTCTTTGATGGGCAGGTACAGTATGAGGACGTCTTCTGGAGAGGACAAGTGTCTACGTGGAATCACATGAGAAAGCCTGGAGACAGGAGATCAGCCAGCCAGGAGGCAGGTGAACTTATCACGTAAATGGGATTGGCATGGGATGGTGCTGGAGAAGAGAGAGAACCAGGGGCAGAGCCTGGGCGCATCCCAGCCAGGCTGTGGAGGGAACAGGAGAGTTCGGGGAGACAGGAGGAGGCCAGGCACAATGGGTT
The DNA here is from genome assembly GCA_004023785.1 of Mungos mungo. NCBI lineage: Eukaryota > Metazoa > Chordata > Mammalia > Carnivora > Herpestidae > Mungos > Mungos mungo. The sequence continues at coordinate 18,999 of PISW01008796.1, read as the reverse complement.
ATCCGTGAACCAGGCACAGACTGTTTCAGACTGGACAAGGAGATCACTGTTCCAGCAGGGAACCGCCTCGGGCTGTGAGGAGCCCCCAGGCTGAGGATGACAGGTCCAGACTGACATCTGAGGACGGTGCTGATGCCGGTGCTGGGGAGGCCGGCAAGTGGGCTGTGACGTGGGGGCCTCTGGAGCTGCAGAGGAGGAGGAAAGCAGGTGTTAGGACAGAAGCTTTGCCAAAGCCCTTCACTGCCCCAGTTTGCCCACGGTGATTAGTCAAGGGGCGGTACACTAGGTCTTTCCTGGGGCGAAAGGAAAAGAAAGGCTTAGAAGCATTTTCCGATGACCGCAGCTGCCCGGTGACAGCGGCTTGGCCTGCAGCATGGCGGTCTGCCATGGACTCCAGGCGACAGGGGCGCCCTGACGGGTGGGGCGGGTCAGACAGCGAGAGGCCTCCGTCCACAGAAGTGCACCTGGCATGGGTGTGGGCTGGGAAGTTCCCCGCCGGCCCTCAGGCCCTTCCTGTCTAGGATGCACCACCTCCTTTCCATTTCCTTTGCTCCCCCGCTCTCTCTGCTCCCGAGGGGGGTCGACGGGCAGCGCTGATGCCGTTGGCAAGCTCTTCAGCGACCCCCCAGGCAGGGGGAGGGCAGGCAGCCATCTCTGAGTCCTGGCCCCGATATCTACACTCTTGGACAAATGGCAGGTTCTCACCACAGGGCTGCTTAGAGTCAGTGGGTTTATTACAAAGCAGGATGGAGCCGTGTTAACAAAGGACCCAGTGTCCATAACCCATCAGGTGAGTTAATCCACCAGATTAGTCCTTTCACTGCAGGAAGGAGTGGATGCCATGCGGCCAGGAGAGGTGCATCTGTTTCTAAACAAGTAATAACCTTATCTCGGAGAACTCGGCCACTGATCTTGAGAGCATTTTCTGAACTTGACTAGAGAATGTAGGGTGAAGTCACATACTCACATTGTGAAGAACCCATTTGAAGACTTCTGCTGTCAGAAGGTTTGCTGGACCGCATGTTTGAACAGAAGGCCAGGTGGTGACACACGACCCGCCAGCCAGCAGCCACATCCGCACAGGGCCTGGGGGTGCAGGGCTCAGAGCAAGCCGCAGGAGTTCTTGTCACTTTCTGTCCCTGGCCTGGAGCTATGATGGCCCATGGCAGAAGCAGGGCAGTGAAAACTGACTCAGAACCTCCGTCAGGAGTGAATGAGAGAAACACAAGCCCCGCCTTGGGACTGAGCTGCATCCCCGGGTCCACTTGCTGGAGCCCTCGCCCGTGGCGTGATGCTGTCGGGTGTGCAGCCTTTGGGACAGCGTTAGATGAGGCCATGGGCACAGAGTGCCTGGAGTGGGACCGGTGTCCTTACAGGAACGGCAGAGTCTGGAGCTCGCTCTCCTGTGAGGACACAGTCTTCCCTGCAGGGAACAAATTGCTGGCACCATTGGTATGAAATGTTGAGATGGATCCTGGAGCAAACAGTCAAGAAAGAATTCTTGAGATGTCTTTGGTGCAAAAAAATAAAGTCTCTACGGAATTTGGAAGCGAGCTTTCCGGGACCCTGGGGAGCGGGCTGCTGTGAGGATGAGGTCATGGACTGCAGCCCAGGCAGACCTCCGTCGTGAGACCCTTCGGGGGCATATCGGGCCACGTGCTTGGAGGATGGTTGCCCGCGTAGATTTGGGGGTAGAGATAAAGGAGGCTTCCAAAACGACTTTTAGATGCAAAGAAGACTCACAGGTGCTGGGCGTCCGGGACGAGGCCAAGGTGAGGTTGCCTCTGGCCCTCAGCACAGCGTCCTCAGCAAGGCCGCCGAGCTCCCAGGGGAAGGTCACTGCCCATCTCAAGGACTTGTCAATGGGCTGTTAGTTATAAGGAGGTTTAATTTTTTCCTGTATTTCTTTTGCTTTTGTTCTCCACATGACCTTGATTTCAGACTTCCATTTCGAGGACCCTGAATATGAACTCCTGCTGTTTAAGGCCCAGAGTGTGATGTTTCATTACTGTAGCTGAGTCAAAACTTGTGGGGTCGTCCTTGCTCTCCAAGGACAGTGGTCATCCCTGGCTGGAGGCCCTGGGGGCAGGCCACCTGTGGCACGCACCCCCCAGGCTCTCAGCCACACTGTCCTTGCAGCTCCCCACAAACTCCACAGGGAAGGTAAAACAAGCAGTTGAAAGATGGGGTCCATTCCACAAAAGGTAGATTTGGGTCATGTAAGAGGAAGCTGTCGAGAGAGAGAGAGAGAGAGAGAGAGAGAGAGAGAGAGAGAGAGAAGCCGCCTTGCGCTCTCCCAGCCTGAGGCAAGGCAGTGATGCTGAGCAGGCCCTGGAGAATTGAAGGTTTCGATGAGGAAGGAACACAGGGTGTAGGGCTGTGCTGGGAGAGTTGAGTTTCACAATGAGCAAAAACAGAAGCCTCCATTCTGGGGCATATGACTATTTACTTAAAGCTGGGGGAGGGGGGGCGGTTAAAAGAATTGAGGCATATTGCAACACACTGTATTTAAAATGGATTTTCCTGGCATGAGAACAGTCATGCCTGCTTTTTGGCACCAGGATTGCCTTAATCCCGAGTCTTAGTTGTCCACGTTCACTAGGTCTGCAGCTTCTGTCTGGGCACCCACCCACCTCTCAAGGCTGTGGTCCCAGAGACACCAGGCTTCAGGCCTCCAGCAGGGCCCCTGGAACCAATCAGAAGACCCCCAAACCTCCACCTAAGGCCTCACTGTGTCCTGCAGGAGAGCCCCCAGTGGGCCAGCTCCCAGCCCTGAGTTCAAAACCTAGGTGAGGGTGGATTTACACCCATCTTTAAATGCTCAGCCTCAACAATGACAGAAAGGTTTGGGTTGATCTTTGGGATTTATTGAGCATTTGCCAAGTGCCAGGGACTGCATAAGCACTTCCCATAAGCTCTGCTGAGCTGTCACTGCAGTGCTAGGCTGTCCCCTCCTCCAGCCCACCAGGATGGTATTAATTAGAGATAAGGGCCTTAGAGCCTTGCCTTGGGGTGGGGCTGGAGGAGGAATGGGTGTGGGTAACCCCAGGCCGGGATGCCAGCGAGCGGCGTGCATGCTGACCAAGGTGGTCTCCAGGGCCGTGCCTCTTAGGCGATCCACCAGGAGAGGCTAAGGGATCAGCCTGGCCACAGGCACGACGCGAGGGCACTCGGGGCGCTGGCTCCCTGACACAGCACAGTGCGAGGCCGGTGACCACCGGCAGGAGCCGCGCAGCACCCCGGGGCCTGTCCACACCGCACCGCCCACCCCGCAGGCAGCGGCACGCTGGAGTCCGCAGGGGCGCCTGCACTCCTCTCCAGGGCGATCCATCCCCACGGGGCTTCCGCCAGGCAGCACTGCTTCGTGGGCTCCCTCTCCGCGGCTCCAGACCCCGGCAGCCTCCCTGGAGCCGGCAGCCCGGGCCCCGCAGCACCGCGCTCCCTGCCGCCGCCGCCCCAGCACCTGCTTCCCCTCCGCCCGGCCCTCTCCGCTTCCACCAGAGCAGGGGCCGACTTGTCACCGCCAACGGCACACCTCCAGCGGCGGCGCGGCCAGATCGAGGCCTCTCACCGGCCCCTCGTGCCGCCTCCACCTGGGAGCCCACAGAGCTGCCGCCCAGGCCGCCGACGCTCCGATTGGCCCAGCCCGCGCGCGCTCCCGCCCACCAATCACTGCGGACAGACAAGAAGGGCTCTCTGATTGGCCGCGCCTGCATCATGTGCTCATTTCGGAGGCCGAAACGGAGGGGAGGAGCCAACGTTTCTCTTCCTAGGGGAGGAGGGGCGCTTCCGGAAGCAGAAGAAAGAGAGGAGTCGGAGTGGCTCGGCGCGCAAATATCCGGCTCCCGGAAATCCGGAAATCCGGGGGCGGGGAGGTGGGCCCAGGGGGGCCCGCGCCCGGTGGGGGCCGCTCGCTGCGGACTGAGTGAGGCCGGGGCCGGACGTCGGTGCCCCCACACGCAGCTTCCTTCTGTCAGAGGCCTGAAGCCACTTCCTCCCACGCGCTGTGGGGCCTTGGGCCGGACTCGAGACCGCGCGGGACTGGGCGTCCGGCGGCCTGAGCTGGCTTGTGCCCCGTAGCCAGCCTGGGTCAGCCTGCGCTCTGTCCCCACCGACTGCATTCTGAGCCTGCAACTGCAGGGAAATGGGGACCCCCGGCCGGAGAGGAAGGGCCTGGGATGGGGCACACGGCGTCCCCAACCAACCATTCATGCAGCCGAACCGACCTGAGTGCGGCCGCAGGGAGAGGCGGTGAGTCCTTTCAAGGACAGGCCGACCGGCCTCCTGGATGTGCCCCCCTGTGGGCATCTAGCCCACGGTGGTGGCGGTGAGCGCGCCCGCCTCTCCGAGTCGGAGGTCGTTGGGGACCCTGAGGCCACGTTTGCTGGAGAGCCGCCTGGATGCTCGCCCAGCCTGTCCTCTGCGACAGCGTCACCGCAGGCTCCTCGCTTCCCGAGCTGATGGCGGGCCCCCAGGCGTGTTATCACTGTGGCTTCGGACCCTCTGCCTCTACAGAGCCTGCTCTCTGGACTCCCCCGAAGGGCCCTCACCCCAGCCCCGCCCGGGCCTCAGGTCAGTGCAGGTCGTCACGTTCAGGAGCGCCTTCCACGGTGGGTTCTGCCGAGACGGTTGGCAGCAGCGGCAGTGGGGACAGGCACGTGCTCCTTGAGAATCTCCCTGCTCCCTGGCAGGTGTGACCCGCACACCCAGCTCCCCGGCAGGCGACAGGACGCGGCCCAGCCACACGGGAGCCCTGGGCTCTGGTCTATGTCCCTCCTGCCCCTGGGATCCATGGCGCCTGCCTTTCTTCCTCCTTCTTCATTCCCCACGTCTGGTTGACTTCACCTACAGCGTGAAGTTTGTTTTTACCATGGGGAGGAGAAACAGAATAAATACCAACCCCAGATCCATGCTGTGTCCGGAGACAGTAAGATTAAGTTCTCCCTCTTTTCCTCAAGTGGAGGACAGTAGCCATTTTTGTAACCTCTCTCAGAAATGACAGGTTCCTCAGGCCATGGTGTAAACATTAAATGCTAGTTGAAACAATTTTCAACTACTGGATCCAGAAGGAAGAGAAAAGCAGAGACAGGATTAATTCACCAAGCTCAGCTGTCCCTCTGGGTAACTGTCCTTAAATCCACCACTGGATAATTGAATCCTGCTGGTCTCGGCTTTGCTCACCAGAGACTTCTGAGTATTACCAAAACTTTTGTAAGCTCTACTGTGAAGTTTCCAGATTTTACAAGCACTTTCTCTGTACGGTAAATAAGATGTTGAAAGAGTTGGCATTCTCTGAAGGCCCGTTGTTTTTGTAGCCACTCCAGCAACTTCACATCAGTAAAGACGGCTTCACGTCAGTGTGGACATCAAAATGTACTGTGAACCCCCCAGTGGTAGCTGTCTGCCCCATATCAACCTGCCGATGGGCCCCCATGGTCTTTCTCCTCCTTGCTGTTTGTTTCCTAGGAAACCACTCTGCAGTTTGGAACCACAACCACACCGCAAAGAAGAAATTCACAGAAACATAGCAGGATTATCTAACTTGTTTGTCAAGGACATGTTGGTCTTCCAAAATCCTCTTGTAGTTTTCTACAACCAAGTCGTGGGCTAAAAAGTCCACAGACATCCAGGCAGTCTGGGAAAAATAAAGTCAGCAAGGGACTTCATGAGTTGGTACTCTGAGCCACCAGAATTGGGTGCTGCGAGGCCAGGAAAGAGCATCTTGATTGGAAGTGTGATTAGGGTTTACGTGATGCCCTGCAAGCTGGAAACGCTCTGAATTGTGCTCTCAAGGCGCCAGAGACCCGACCAAGGAGAAGTTAGGCGGCTCTTTAAATGCAAACATAAAGGGGCCTGGTGTGATCAACCAGGAGGTAAACGCCCTGAATGGTGCCTCTGCATAAGGCAGAGCAGGTAGTGCCAGGGCCGTGGAACAGCAGAGCAGCAAGTCTGTGCTGGTCGGCCCTGGTGGTGCGCCAGCCTGCTCACCCTCCCACCCGGGCCGCCCGACTCCCTCGGCACTCGCTCTGCGTTCTTATGCACCACAGGAAAGAACATTCTTTCCAACTTAAGGATTTGTTTGATCCAAGCATGAGTTCTCCTTCCATTAAACACAATTAGCACATAAGTGCCATGTACAGACATGGTGAAAGGGATTAAGAAAATATGCTTTGTTTACTTTGTGGATCCAAGAGCAGACACCTTTAACCCTTTGATATGCCAAGAGTCCAAATGCTTGGCAGGAAAAGGATAAATCACTCCGCTCACAAGCTGCCAGAGGGTAAACAGCAGCCAGAAGGCCTTTCTCCTGGCGTGGCCATTCTGCCGAGGCAGGTGCCATGTGTGGGTCCCACACCGGAGGGTCTTCAGGGTGTTCGACTCGTCAGTGCAGGGCACAGAGGCTGCAAGTCTGGGCCTGGAGTTAGACGGGCTTATAGGAAGACGTCCCCTGAGGTAAGGCACCTAACACTGCCACGGCCATGGACAGATTTCCTTACCCACAGGGAAGGAAGGAACTTCCCAGGGCACTTGAGCAGAACAAGGGGGCTGGGTCACAGAACACAAAGTTGTAGCTGCTGCTGCTGTGTGTGTTATGACCATTACACAAAGATCCATGAAGGGGACATAGAAACTAGTCTTGCGAGCCTATGAAATACTTGCGAGCCTATGAAATATTTAAAAGCAGACAGTTAGAGGAGCACCTGGGTGGCTCAGTTGGTTGAGCCTCTGACTTTGGCTCAGGTCATGATCTCATGACAGGGCCCCGCATCGAGCTCTGTGCTGACAGCTCAGAGCCTGGAGCCTGCTTCGGATTCTGTGTCTCCTTATCTCTCTGCCCCTCCCCTGCTCGTACTCTGTCTCTCAAAAAATAAAAAGGTTAAAAAAAAACTTTTTTAAAGAAGAGACAGTCTAATAACAACATGTAACCCTGGCCCAGGTGGCTTGTCCACATTTTGGGAAGTGGCCCAATGGGAATCAGGGTGGGGCAACTGGGTGGGCTCCTAGGGGAGCACAACATGCCTGAAGTCTGTGCGGGAAGCTGCAGTCACTAATGGTAACCAGGAACCAGAAAAATGAAGAAGTGAATGTTCTTCAAGTTTGCATTTCTCCAGTTCTGTCTGAACACCCACTTGATTCTAGAGCTGAATGTGGCCTGCCCAGACTCCATCCTGCACTGACTCAGCCAGACTCTAGTCTTGCCCTTCTGACATCTAACAACACAACCCTGGTTCCTGTGACCTGCTCCAGTCGCACAAGTTGAGCTCCAGGTTGTGCCCAGACAGGTGACACACAGCAGGCCATATGGCCAGTCAGGCAGGTGGCACTCCTGACAAGAGGAACTGAAATAAAAAACCTTAATGGATTGGCTCAATGGAAAAAGGAGGGGACAGAGGAAAAAGTGACCTAAAATATAAAACAATAAAAACTAATCCAAGCAACAGAGAAAACAATCTAAAAAAAACAAGACTTGGAGACCTGTGGGACTCTCACAAAAGATCTAACATTCATGACATCTGAGTCCTGGAAGAAGAGGACAGATAGGATAGGGCTGAAAAAATTATAAGTAAATAAGTGTGTAATAGATTAAAACTTCCGAAACTTGCAAAAACGCAAACCTACAAAATTAAGAAGCTGAAAAGATTCCCAAACAGAACAAACACTAAGAAATCCACACACAAAAATGAGCATTTTCAAACTTCTGAAAATTTAAGACAAAATGAAACATTCTTTTACCCAAAGGAGAAAAACCAGTTTAAATTATAGGAGATCTCTCATTAGAAAGCATAGAGGACAGAAGGAAGTACCCCAACATTTTTCAAGCACCAAAGAACTGTCAACCTAGAAGCCCATATCCAGCAGAAATAACCTTCAGGATTGAAGGGAAAAATCAAGTCATTCTTATTTGATGGAAAACTAAGAAAATTTGTCACCAGCATGCTTATCCTAAAAGAATGTTCAGTTTCCCTAGACCAAAAGGAAATGATCAAGGCAGGAAACTTGAACATCAAGGAGAAAGAAAGAACGTGGCAAAAAAAATATGTGTAAATACAATAGGCCTTCCTTCTCCTCTTGTGTTTTCCAAATTGTGATTGACAAATGAAGCAAAAATTATATCACTGTCTGATGTGGAGGAAATGAGACAATTACATCATAGACAGAAGATGGTAAAAAGACATAGAGGGAGGTAAGGTTTCTAGACTTCACCTGAACTGAGAAAATGGTAATACTAATAGACTCTGATAAGTTAATCATGTATAAAGTAGTGTTCTGGAGGAACTACTAAAAAAGCCATGCCAAAAAATATGTTCAAAAACATTACAGATAAATCAAAATAGAATCCTAAAAAAATGTTCAAGTAATCCATAGGTAGGAAAAGGAAAACAGAAGTGAAAAACAAACAAAACAAACATATCAGATGTGAGCCCTAACATATTAATAATTACACTCAATGCGAATGCCCTAAGGCATGAAATAACTGAAAGATTGGCAGAATGGATTAAGAACTGTGACCTATGGTGCCATCCAACAAGAATGTCACTTCAAAAATAAAATGTTGAAAGTGGAAACATTATCCAAAAGAGAGAAGAAGTGATTATATTGTTTCAGATAAAATAGACTTCAAAGCAAAGGAAACTGGCAGAGAGAGAGAAAAGGACATTATATAATAACAAAAAGGTCAATCCCTCAAAAAGACATAGGAACCCTAAGTGTGTGTGCACCAAACAACAGAACTACTAAATAAGTGAAGCAAAAACTGATGGAACTAAAGGGGGAAAAGCAAATTCTGTAATTCCAGTTGGACACTTTAACATGCCTTTCTCAGCACCTGAGGAAACAACTAGACAGAAAATCACAAGGACACAGAACTCAACAACATCATCAACAAACAATCTCATCAACGTTTATCAAACATCTGGCCACAACACCATGTGCACTTTCTTTCCAAGTGCCCTAGGGACATACATCAAGATAAGCCACATCCAGAGCCATAAAACAAATCCCAACAGGGCACCGGGTGGCTCAGTCAATTAAGCATCTGACTTGTGATTTCAGCTCAGGTCATGATCTCACAGTTTGTGGGATCAAGCCCCACATCAGGCTCTGCACTGTCAGTGCACTTGGGATTCTCTCTCTCCGCTCTTCCCCAGTTCATTGCTTGTGATCTCTCTGTCTCTCTCTCAAAAGAAAATAAATAAACTTAAAAGAAATTATCCTTCTTTAAAAGAAAATTAATAAAACAAATCCCAACAATTTTTAAAAATTGAGATTACACAGGATGTATTCTCTGACCAATGGAATCATTAAAGAAATCAATAACAAAAAGATAACAGGAAAACCTCCAAACACTTGAAAATTAAACATTGAACTTCTAGATAATCCCTGGGTCACAAAGTCTCAAGAGAAATTTTAAAAATACATCAAATTAAATGAAAATGAAACTACATCAAGTCAAAAAATTTTTTCATGTTACATATTTATTTATTTTGAGAGAGAGAGAGAGTATGTGCACAAACAGGGGAGGGGCGGAGAGAGAGAGAGAGGCAGAGAGAGAATCCCAAGCAGACTCTGCACTGTCAGTGCAGAGCCTGATGTGGGGCTCAGTCCCACAAACCATGAGATCATGACCTGAGCCAAAATCAAGAATCAGACATTTAACTGACTGAGCCACCCAGGTGACCCACAACAGGTAAAAATTTGAGTAATACAGTTCAAGCAGTGCTGAAAGAAAAGTTAGTTATAAATACACACACTAGCAAAGAGGAAGTGTCTCAAATCAATAATCTAAGCTCCTACCTCAAGGAATCAGAAAAGGAAGAGTAGAATAAACCCAAAGCAAGCAGAAGGAAAGAAATGATAAAGGTAAGAACAGACATTAATGAAATTTAAACAGAAAAACAAGAGAAAAGCAATGAAACAGCTAGTTATTTGAAAGATCAAGAAAATAGACAAATCTAGCAAGACTGACAAGAGAGAGAAGACACAAATTAGCAAGATCAAAAATGCACAGGGTCTATCATAAGACCCTGTAGACCTCAAAAGAATACTAAAGGAATACAAACAATTTTACATAAATATGACCACTTGGATGAAATGGACCAGTTCATTAAAAAACACAAATTTCCACAACTCACCCAATATGAAATTAGATAATTTGAATAGTTTTATAACTATTAAGAAAGTTGAATTTGTAGTGTAAAAACTGCCCCAAAATCTCCAGACTCTGATTGCTTCACTGGAGAATTGTAGCAAGTGTTTAAAGAATTAACACCAGGTTTACAGTCTCTTCTGGAAAATAGAAGAGGAGGAGGCACTTGCCAACTCATTTTACGAAGCTCATACTAACCCCATGTCAACACCAGGCGGCGACACATGAAAAAGCTACGGACCACTTTTTCTCATGAATATAGACGCAAAAATACTTAACAAAACATTACTGCATAGAACTGAGCCATATATAACAATTATGTGCCATGAACAAATGGGGTTTATTCCAGGGATGTGAGGCTGGTTCAATATTTGAAAACCAGCTCCTGTAATCCATCTTAGTGGACCAAAGAAGAAAAATCACATGATCATGTCAATTAAGTAGATAAAACCATTTGAAATGAACACCTACTCGTGCTTGATCAGACAACTCCCAGAAGGAATACATGAATTTGTCCATGTTGCAGGATTCAAGCATAAAATAAAAGCCTAATTGCACCCACATCTATGTGGTCAGTTCATTTCTAACGAAGATGCCAAGATAATGAAGAAAAGAATGTCTTTTCAACAAATGGTGCTCAGACAACTAGATATTCATATGGAGGGGAAAAAAAACCAACATTTACCTTCGATTGACACTATACACAAAAATTAACGCAAAATGGATTATAGCCCTAAATGTAAAATTAGAAACTATAGGACTTGTAGGAGAAAAACCTTTGCAGCCTTGGAGTGGGCAAATATTTCTTAGGACAGAAAAGGCGTGACCCATAAGAGAAAAATTTGATGAATTATACTTTATAAAAATTTAAAGCTTTTGTTTTTGGGAAGACATCATAAAGGAAACAAAAAAGAGGTAAATCAAAAAAAGAAAATTCTTTTTTTTTTCACTTATGCTGAAAACGCATTGATATAATTTGGCAAACTTCTCTAATAAAAATGTTGATAAGCAGAAATAAAAGGAAATGTCCTTAACATGTTTTTGCTTTTCTAAGTTGGTGGGAACCTCTCTTGACTATGTTCTCCATGCCAGCTTTTATTCCCCTTTCCTGGCTGTACATCTGAAGTCATAAATCCTCTCCATAAAGACAAGCTTGCCTCTACCTGGAAGCTTCCCAGATGTTTTTGCTCAACATATTTCAACATCTCCTTAGACTCTGAGATAAGCAAGGGGGGAGGGGGGGGAGGAGGAGGTAACTCTTACCGCATGCTTGGGCCAACTGGCCAGAGCAGATCCTTCCGTAGGAGGACGGGGAGGGAGGGCCGACAGCACCATCGGGGCGGCTTGCACTGGTGGAGCCAGACAGGGGTCCTGGGTCCTGAGCCCCGCTGCTCTGGGGGCCACCCTGTACTTCTGCCAAGTGAGTTCATTGTAAGGTGCTTAAAATTGAACATCTGAACCATGTAACGCTGAAAGACTCCCTGACTTTCCCTTAATAGTGTTCCTAGACCGTGCCAGTCATGGAAACAGCTTCCCAGGGGCGCCTGGGCGGCTCAGTCGGTTAAACCTCTGACTTCAGCTTGGGTCATGATCTCGCAGTTCATGAGTTCAAGCCCCACATCAGCTCTGTACTGACAGCTCAGAACCTGGAGCCTGCTTCAGAGTCTGTGTCTCCCTCTCTCTCTCTCTCTGCCCCTCCCCTGCTCATGCTCTGTCTCTCTCTCTCTCAAAAATAAATAAACATTAAAATAAAGAAAGAAACAGCTTCTCAAATCTGAGGGGAGCAGGCAGCCATGAATTCTGTACTTGGAAGAACTGTTGAGGAGCGCTAACTAGCAGAGGCAGTGCAGCCTTGGCGGTGACGCCCTGAGCTTTCCTGGTCTCATGAGGGCCACGGCAAGAAGACCCTCTGTCTCTACTGTCACTCAGCATTCCAGAAGTTCTACCCAGTGTAATAAGACCAGAAACAGAAATAAGAGCTGCAACATCCGAAAACAAAAGAAAAGAAACCATCACTATTTGCACATGACATGTCTGAAAAAAAAAATATATATATATATGCATATGCGGTAAAATTTTAAATACATTATCTTATTTCACTGTCACACCATTTCAGTGAGGTAGATCTTACCAGGCACATTTTACAAAAATGAAACCTGAGGCCTTTAGAAGATCATGACTGGTGTTGGAAAAATTGAATATCCATGTAAAAGAATGAACGTGGACCCCTGTCTTATACCACACACAAAAGTCAGCCCCAAATGGATTAAAGAGTTAAATGTAAAAGTTGAAACGATGAAACCCCTACAAGGAAACATAGGGAAAACCCCCTTGACATTGGTCTTGTCAGGGATCTTTGGGAAATGATCCCAAAAGCATAAGCAGCAGAAGCAAAAATAAGGGGGACCACATCAAACTAAAAGTTTCTCCTTAGCAAAGGAAACCCATCAACAAAATGGAAAGGCAGCCTATGAAATGGGAGAAAATATTTGCCAACCATATATCTGTTAAGAGATTATTATCCAAATATATAAGGAACTTCTACATCTCAATGGCAAAACAAACAATCAAATTAAAAATGGGCAAAGGAGCTAAGTAGACATTTTTCCAAAGAAGATATCCAAATGGCCAACAGATATGAAAAGATGCTCAACACCACTACCCATTAGGGAAATGCAAATCAAAACCATAAGGAGATGGGGTGCCTGGTGGCAAAGCCAGTTAAACATACTACTCTTGATCTTGGCTCAGACCATAATCTCACAGTTCGTGAGTTTGAGCCCCGCATCAGATGCTGCACTGATGGTGCGGAGCCTGCTTGGGATTCTGTCTCTCCTTCTCTCTGCCCCGCCCCTCCTTGTGCTCTCTCTCCCTTTCAAAATGGATAAATAAAATTTTAAAATTACAAAAAAATACCCCCACACAAACAAACAAGAAGATATCACCTCATACCTGTTAGAATGGCTATTACAAAAAGACAAGACCTAAGTATTCTAGAAGATGTGAAGAAAAGGAGGGGCACCTGGGTGGCTCAGTCCGTTAAGCATCCAACTTCGGCTCCGGTCATATCTCATGGTTCGTGCATTTGAACCCTGTGTCGGGCTCTGTGCTGACAGCTCAGAGCCTGGAGCGAGCTTTTGATTCTGTGTCTCCCTCTCTCTCTGCCCTTCCTCTGCTTATGTTCTGTCTCTGTCTCTCTTAAAAATAAACATTAAAACTTATTTTTTGAGCAAAGGAACCCTCGAGCACTGTTGGTGGGGACATCAACTGGTACAGCCACTCTGGAAAACAGTATGGAGTTTCCTTCAGAAAATTAAAATAGAATTACCATGTGCTGCGACAATCCCATTGCTGAATATATATCATAGGAAGTGAAATCACTGTCTTACAGAGAACCAGCACCCTCATTATGCACAATAACCAAGATGTGGAAACAACTTAAGTGTCCACAACAGATAAATATCACATTAACAGATGTGTGTCTTCTTTATCTGTGTGTGTGTGGATGTGTATATATATATATATATATATATATATATATATATATATATATGGATAGATAAATAGATAGATAAATAGATAGATAGATAGATAGATAGATAGATAGATTATCCAGCCATAAAAAAGAAGGAAAGTCTACATTTGCAACCACAGGGATGAACCCGGAGGATGAACCTCCACTTCGGTGAAGTGAAGTAAGCCAGACATAGAAAGACAGGTATTGATGATCTCACTTATATGTGGAATCTAAAAAAGTCCAACTCACTGGGACAGATTGTAGATTTGTGGTTGCCAGGAGCTGGGGGGAGGGGGAAATGGGGGGATGTTGATCAGACAATACAAATTTCTAGTTACAAGGTGAGTAAGTTCTAGGCGTCTGACACATATCCTGGTGACTATGGTTAGCGACGCTGTATTGCATGCTTGAAATTTGCTACGACGGTAGATCTTAAACGTGCTTGCCGCACACACATGGTAACTATGTGAGGTGATCGATGCTCTAACCTTAATGTGGTAGTTATTTCACAATATATACACAATCATCAAGTCGTACGCCCTCAACTTACACAGCGTTGTCAATTATATTGCAATAAAACCGAGCAAGAGAGAATATGATGACTTGCCCAGGACCAGATCTAGCAGATGGTGCAGCTAGAAAAGCACAGGTCTGGTTGATTTCAGAATCGGAGCTTGAAGCCACCACCCTTCCTCAAAACACTCAAATGAACGGGCTCCAGAAAACAGAGGAGAGGAGGTTACTATGACGGGTAATGAGATTCATACAGGAAGCCAGAGATGCTTCCAGACGCCAGCAATAGCATCTGGCGGCAATGATGAGGAGAGAGATAGATAGATGATAGATAGATATAGATAGATAGATAGATAGATAGATAGATAGATAGATAGATAGATAGATAGATAGATGATAGATAGATGATAGATAGATAGATAGATAGATAGATAGATAGATAGATGATAGATAGATGATAGATAGATAGATAGATGATAGATAGATAGATAGATAGATAGATAGATAGATAGATAGATAGATAGAGATAGGTGATACTTTTCCCTAATAAACTGAGGAGCAGAACACCCGATTTGGTGATGTTTCAGGATGGCTGTTGTGCGTGGGGCAGGGCGGTCTGGGGGGCGTGGGAGGGACAGGGGCCCCACAACGTCCTTCATCTGTTGTGCTCCCAGTGTCTTCGTGGGGGAAGGTGTGACCATCCCTTTCCTAAGTCCCCAGGAATCATTATGGAAATGACTTTGGGTGGCATAGAGACTTTAAAAGTTGCTCATTCATTTCAGTGCACTGCAGGAAAACTCACAGCAGTACAATGAATCTGTGACTTTACAGACACGACTCCAGATGGACCAAAAATTGAATCTATTAAAGATGCATTAAGTAAATCATAATGATCTAGATGATACAGATACGGCAAAAACTAAAATTTGCACGCAGAAGACTAGAATCTGGGAAACACTGCCACGTGAAGTCATGCGTGGGCCTCAGGTTATGAATGTACTGCTTTATGCCTGCGTTTTCATTGCTTTGAAATGCTTTTCACAGTGCTCTCTATAGATGCGCTTTTTCTGTTTTATGTAAGAGGTTAGTCACTCCTTCTGCTCAGGTAAGTTTTTGTCCTTTTTCTTCGTTGGCTTCATTGTTGCAGTATGATACACTGAGGTTTTGTAGAAATTACGAAATGCATTTGTTACTTCCTAGATTCAATTATAATCACCTTCCTCCAATTATTACAATCTTGAAATAGAATAAACTCCACCTCAGCACCTCATGTGGGGTCCAAAATATCCAAACAGGCAGGTGGGGACTGCGGCGTGGGGAGGCCGAGTGCCCAGGGCAGCTTTGGACAGCCCGACACGCACGTGCAGGCAAAGTGTCACGCCGGCTACGTGGCGGTGGCCCGACTGCATGTCCGCAGCGGGTCCAGGAATGCCTGCTGGGCTGGAGCCCTTTTCATTACCTGCTTCAGAGAGACTGGACCAGAAGAAACCGGGCCCCTGGGTCCACTCCGGCGTGGAGGGAGCAGACGAGGCAGGACCCCAGGCCTGGGTCGATGGAGCTTCTGTTAACAGAAGTGAAGGAGAGGAGGGTGATGGCGGAGGCGCTATGTTTGGAGCACCCGCTGGGTAAGTGTGGCCAAGAGGTGATGTTCCAGCTCTACTTACTTAGCATTTCCCAAAGGACTCACATTCCAGAAGTTTAAGGGATGAGTTCCCGAATGTTCAGATCGCAGCTCTCATTTCTCCATGGTGTCTAGATGATCCCTTCTCTCTTTTTTTAATCTAAAACCTTGACAAGTAGGTGCCTGGCGTGGGGGGTGGGGAGAAGGGGTGGAGCCTCTCTTTTAAAATTGCTTTTGGGCAAAGCTCGCTGTCTGTCGTATCAATGCCAAGAGTCACTTTAGGTCCGAAACGTTTCTGGAATTCACTTTTGAATTGTTCAGTTCCACGTTGCTGTAAGGGCTTGAAAGTTTTCTCTGGCTCGCAGCGTGGCCCTGCTTGCACACAGTGGGACCCGTGCAAGTACTCCTTCTCTCCGGATTTGCACGCTGGGCGCCCCGCGCCTGCCCCGCTGGGCCCGGCGACATGAAACGACAGGGTTTGCGCCTGCGCCTGTGAGTGGGGTTCTTATGACCGGGATCGTGATCATCACGGCTGCTCCCGCCCCTCCGCTGGACAAGGGCACCTCCGTGGCTCTTTTGCGCCAAGCTGGCCGGCTCCTTCCTGTTATCATCATCCTGTGCTTCCGCCTTGCTTTTGGAGTGATCCGCAGCACGTCTTTTCTTCCGCTCTTAAAATATCTATTACAGTCACAAGCTTAGTGTTTGAATACCAGTCACCTGTCTTGCCTTGACACACATTCACAATTTTTTCTTTTTGTTCACATTTTTCTTTTTAAAGCAGTACACATCCAGATGAACTTGAGTCACGGCGTCAAGAACGGTCCCTTTCTCTACATTTCCTCGTTACCTGTGGAGAGCTCCTTGCTGGGCCTCACTGGCCGAGTAGCGCTCTCGCTTTACCGGAGGAGCCGAAGGAAAGGTATCGTTCCGGCCATCTTCCTAGAAGTCTGTCACAAAAGTGACACACTGCAGTAAGTAAGGTCCTGATTTTTTAAGGACTGACAGGTCTCATGTCTTTGAAAGTGTGCATATTTGGAAGAAAGTGAGTCAAAGCTGCACCGGCTGTCCTGCCAGAGAGGCAGACACCAAAGACTATTGTTTGGAAAGCTCTGAGGACTTTGCCGGAGCGTGCGAATCCCCTGGCCGCCAAAAGCAACCTCATAAGGAAAGTATGCACTGAAACAATGGAGGTGTTGGAAATGGTTTGCATTGCGTCCAGGAATTATATTAATAGACCAAAAATATTAATCCCCCACTGGAGTTTATCTGGCTCTGTCCGCACTGCATACTTTGGCAAGTGGAGCCCATTTTCTGTCTCGTCTGTACAGAGAGGAAGAACACAGGTAAATCATCCGTCCTCCTCAAAGACAGGAACAGGAGCCGACCGTGTCCAGACCCTGTGCCCTGCTGGGGACTCTGGGTCGTCACCCCCTTGTGCAGGGACTCGCCCTGCGGTGGAGGAGGTCCCGCGCACGGCAAGTGGGGCCAGCATGCACACGGGCAGAAGCTGCGTGCGAGGTGAAGCCAACATCCTCTGGGGGGGTTTCTGATCTAAAATGCCCACTATAGGAAATTTGGAAAATGAAAAAACAAATGGAAAAAAAAAGAAGAAATCACTTAAACTCCCATCACCCAGAAAAATCCACAGTGAACATTTTTGCCATATTTTCTTTGAGGGCATTTATATTGTAGCTCGAGGGAAAAAAACCTTACCATACGTTACGTAAACGATTTTATTTGCTTTGGAACAGAATTACTACACAGAACACTTTGCCACACATGGGTGTGGGAGTGGATGTTATTAACTCTGGATAAACATTAGTGTTTATTGTTTTAACATCATCTAGAATGAGAACTTACCACAGTCCACCTAACAATCTCCCTGTTGAACATTTGGGTTGTTTCTATTTTTCACTATTACAAATTATGCTATTCAAAATGCATACTTTGGGGTATAATGATTTTCCCCATATTTTGCATTTTTTCCTTTGAATTCCTTTCCTGGAAGTGGGATATTGGGACATGGGGTATGGATGTCTTTAAGACTCTTGACACATAATAGCTGGCTGAACTTACATCAAATGCTTTTATTTTTTAAAATTATTTTTTTAACTTATTTATTCATTTCTGAGAGGAAGGGAGCACACGAGATGGGGAGGAGCAGAGAGGGGGAATCCCGAGCAGGCTCCACACAGTCAGCACAGAGCTTGACTCAGAGCCTGAGCTGGCACAACGGAGAGTCGGAGAGTCGGAGAGGCCGACGCTCAACTGAGCCCTGGGGCGCCCCTCACCAAGTGCCTTTAGGTAAATAAAATACATTCAAATGCTGAAACCTTTCTATTCTGTTGGAGAGTCGCAGGCAAGAGTTTGGGCTCCTACTCTGCAGGGCTGTACAGCCCCGGGCTTGAGGGTGTCCTGGGAGGGCCGGCTGGTCCCCGTGCTCCTGCGGCCTCTCCCACCTGCACCCCGAGGTCTCGGTGCTGGAAATGATGTAACGGAGTAAGGGGCCGAGTCTCCCGTGAGTGTAGGGTGGCCTCCGGGAAGTCCTGGCCTGCGATGGCGAGGCGGGGGCTCGGGTCAGACGAGGCGGCGGGTGTGGGAACCTGCAGTCCGCCGGCAGGAAAGGCCCAGAGCGCGTCCAGTCCGCTGCAGTGGAGCCGCGGAGCGAACCCGAAGCGCGGCTGGCGCCCACTCTCCGCCCCATTTCTCGCCGCCTCAGTGAAAGCTCGGCTCTGTTCCTCATGTCTGTCCCGGGAGGCCGGCTCCCAGGTGGGACCGCTTAGTGCAGAGGGGGGCAGGAGGAGGCCGCGGTGCTGTGGGCTGCAGAGGGGGGCGGGAGGAGGCCGGGGTGCTGTGGGCTGCAGAGGGGGGCGGGAGGAGGCCGGGGTGCTGTGGGCTGCAGAGGGGGGCGGGAGGGGGCCGGGGTGCTGTGGGCTGCAGAGGGGGGCGGGAGGGCGAGGGGCAGAGCCGGGCGAGACCTTCCTGCTCCCCTCAGATCTGGGATCCGGCTTTCGGCTGGCGGGGCGTCTGGGGCAGCTCGGCCTGCGGCCCGATCGCAGCGGCTTTCACCTCCCTCGAGCCCGTGGGTGGTCGAGATGAAGCGGAGTTTCACCTGTTGGAGCCCGAGGTCCAATTAGTGATGATCTCCTATTCCAGGCCTTTCAAGTTTGGAGTAAGAACCCCGCTCCCCTGCTCCCCCTG
>PISW01008795.1:0-69334 GCA_004023785.1 Mungos mungo | reverse complement strand
CGCAGAGGGGGCCAGGGGAGGAAGCCTGGGGGGCGGGAATGAGCCTCGCAGAGGAAGCTGGGGAATTACTGGACAGAGGAAAGAAGGGCCATGAGGAAGAGGCAGGGGCAGCCATGTCTCTGGGGCGGGAGAGGGGAGGAAGCGAGGACTCTTTGGAGCCAGAGAGGAGAGGAGGGGAGGAAAAGCTGAGGGCAGAGAGGGAAGGAGGTGGGGAAGCAGCGTCAGCCGCAAGAAAAGTTGAGGAGGGACCTCTGAGGGCAGAGAGGGAAGGGGGTGAGGAGCCATTGCACGTGGAGCAGAAGGGGGATGAAGACAAACCAGAGGCAGCTGAAGAACCTTTGGTGACGGAGAGAAAA
Organism: Mungos mungo; assembly: GCA_004023785.1. NCBI lineage: Eukaryota > Metazoa > Chordata > Mammalia > Carnivora > Herpestidae > Mungos > Mungos mungo. The sequence goes on along the minus strand of PISW01008795.1, from coordinate 68,978 downwards.
GAAGGCGAGGAGTCACTGGAGGCCGAGGGAGCAGGAGATGAGGTGCCACTGGAGGCCAAGAGAGGGGGTGAGGTGCCATTGGAAGCAGAGAAAGGAGGTGAGGCATCACTAAAAGCAGAGAGAACAGGAAGTGAGGGACCATCGGAGGCAGAGAGAACAGGAGGTGAGGGACCATCGGAGGCAGAGAGAACAGGAGGTGAGGAGTCACTGGAAGCAGAGAAAGGAGGAGGCGAGAGGTCACGGGAGGCAGAGAGAGGAGGAGGTGAGGCGTCGCCGGAAGCGGAGAGGACAGGAGGTGAGGGGCCATTGGAGGCGGAGAAGACCGAAGTGGTTGAGGTAGATCTGAGTCCAGAAGAGCAGAGAGAGTCTGGGAGAGGAAAGGAATGTCACGCAGAGGAGGTGAGTGAGGCGGGGGCTTCCTCGGGGCCCAAGGAAGAGTCAAGGCCAGAAGAGGAAGGACGACAGCCCCAGGAGAAGCAGGAAGGGTCCCTGGAGGAAGAATCTGTAAGGCCCCAAACGCCTGCTGAGGGCCAGGGCCCCTCGGGGGACGCCACCACCCTGCTGGCAGAGACCCCAGCTCCAGAGCAGCCCGCCGAGCGCCAGCCACTGCTTGCGGTGGAAGGGCCTGGGGCCAACCCCAGCGCCCGCCCCGTGCCCACCTACGCACCTGCCCGGCAGCCCGAGCCGCCCGCCCCTCCTGAGGGGGGAGAGGCAAGCGGCCCTAAGCAAAAGACGTGCCAGTGTTGTGTGGTCATGTGAGCTCACACCCTCCACCCAGCTCCTCTCTCAGCTACCTCGGCCTCTTGGCATCCAGCAGCGGGTCCTGGGCGCAGGGCACCACGGGACTGGCTGTGGCACCCGGGAGCCAGCTGGCCCGCACGTCCACCTCCCCCCAGGCTTCCGGACCCCTGGCCCACTGCCTGTGACCCTGGCTCCCTTCTACGACAAAGCCTTTATACTTGAAAATAAAACACAAAAGCATCAGGACGGTTGGAGGGTATGTGTTTGCTGGCACGGGACCCCCTCACCGTCTCCCGGTGGGGCATCCGAGACTTCACTCTGCTAGAATCCGACTGAGGCAGCGTGTGGACACAGGCATCTCCTTGTAGAAAGTTCCCAAGCTCCCGTGACCATAAAAACGTAGAAGTTTATTTCTCTAGGTGGCTCCGATTCAGGCAGCCACTCGGGGACTCCGGTTTCTTTCCCCTTCTCGAATTCCGCCTTCCGCTTCGGCGGGATCACGGCACATTGGTGTTCCAGCTCCCAGGAAAGGGAACAGAATGGGCAGGAGCCCCATGCAGTCTGGGCGGCGGTGCGCGCCACCGCTGCCCGCGTCCTGCGGAAAAGAACTTGGGCCTTGGGCCGCGGCTGCGGCTGCGAGGGAGGCTGGGGTACCCCAGCTGCGGCTCTGTTATCGCAGCAGGACGGATTCGGGGAGGCGGCGGCACTCAGGAGTTCACACATCCTCCTCTGCTCCCTCTTCCACCTGCAGATTCCCTGTAGGGCCAGGCCCTTGGCTATAAGGGTCCTCACTGGGTGTCCTTAGGGGGGTGACTCAGCCTCCCTGATCCTCTGTGTCTTCATCTGTCAAAGGAACACCCATCTCCTGGCCTGGGATGGGTTCCGGGCGGAACTTGGGGCCCGGGGGCGGCCCCAGAAGACCTAGCTCCTCAGGGGTAGGCAGGAAGTGTTTCTCATATCCGGAGTCCAGCCGGGCGGGGGTCTGGGGGGGCTCCGTAACCGGCAGCGGCTCCATCTCCTCCACTTCCAGGATGGGGAAGTCCCCAAGGGGCTGAGCCGGAGGCACCTCCTGGGAAGAGGGGGGACAGATACTGCCCCCCCTCCTTCTCCCACACCCGCTCCCACCCCCCCACCGCCCCTGCACTTGCCCCCTCCCCCGCAGAAGGCCTCCCGGGTGAGCCCGCCGTTTTGCTCACCTCCATGTGAGGCTGGCCAGAGTTGCTGTTGGCAGGATCAGGAACCTTCTCCCAGACCCAGCGTGGCAGCACCTTGTGCCGAAGGTGGAGGCACCTGGCAGGCCGGGAAGGGGGCAGGGAATCTAGGTGAGCGGAGACCCCGGCCCAGGTTGCAGCGTCCGGGAGTGTCACAGAGCCCTGGGTGTCCCCTCACCGCGTGTTCTCTCCCCCCCCACCCCCACCCCACAGCAAAGCTTAGCTAATGTCCCCACCTGGGCAGAGACCCACATATCAGACAGCCTCACCTTCCAGAGGCCGCTAGGCTGATGCCACAGCCCATCAGGAGCAAGCCCCACAGGACAAAGACACCCGGCAGAACTTTCCACTTGAGAGTGTTATCTGAGGTGGAGGCGGGGCACAGAAGACCATTTAGACACCAGGGGTGGGGGAGGGGTGGCTAAGGATCATGGATGGGGCAGGACTTGGGTGAGGGAGGCGGGTGAGTGGGCGGGGCTTAGGAGTGGGTAAGGGCTATGGGGGGGACCTTGGGGTGGGAGTGTCCCGAAGGTTGTGAATCAGTCAAGGCTGATAGGTCAAGGTCAGGGATGGGTGAAAGGGTCAGAGACACACACTGCCTGCTTATCCAGAGTATTTTAGTAGGAGCAGAATGCCTCTGAGGCATCATCAATAACAACCCCCGTCCAAAGGTTGCTCATTCACCAAAACCCCCAACTCTTTGGAATGGCGCAGGGCCCCCCTAGGGTAGTGCCACCCCAGCCCCTCTACCTGGCAGGTGAAGCCGGAGGCTGTGACCAGCAGGGCCCTGTCCTGCGATGGTAGACGCGGTCATCCACAGCTCACAAGGACCCCAGGGGAGGTCGGGCAGGGTGACGTTCCGGGTGCTGCCACTCACTGAAGGACACGCCCAGAGAGGTGGGGGAGGTGGTCAAGTCCTACCTCAGGGCCTTTGCATGTGCTTTCTCTCTGTCTGCAACACTCTCCCAAATACCCACATGGCTCCCGCCTTCTTTGCTCAAATTTCACCTCCTCGGTGAGGCCCTCCCTGACCACTACGAAGTTAGCGCCACAAGGAGCCCAGGGGGCTCAGTCGGTGAAGTGTCTGACTCTTGGCTTCAGCTCAGGTCATGCTCTCATGGTTCCTGAGATCAAGCCCCGTGTTGGCTCCATGCTGACAGTACAGAGACTATATGAGACTCTCTCTCTCCCTCTCTCTCTGCCCCTCCCCTGAGTCCTCTCTTTCTGTCTCTCTCACTCTCAAAATGATTAAGGAGACTTCATTTTTATTTATTTAAAAAAATTTTAATGTGTATTTATTTTTGAGAGACATTCAGAACAGGAGTGGGGAGGGGCAGAGAGAGAGGGAGACTCAGGATCCCAAGCAGGCTCCAGGCTCTGAGCTGTCAGCATAGAGCCTGACAAGGGGCTCGAACTCATAAACTGTGAGTTCACGACCTGAGCCAAAGTCAGACGCTTAACCGACTGAGCCACCTAGGTGCCCAAAAATAAATAAGTAACCTTAAAAAAAAAAAAAAAGAAAGAAAAAAGAAAGTTAGGTCCTCACGGGCCATATACCCAGCACCCAGATCGGTGCCTGGCACACAGAAAGCCCTCAAACATGATATCTATTTGAAAAACTAAGAGAACGAATGACCATCATATTCCTCACCTGCACATTAACCCAGTGAATGGAATTCCTCCCCGGGTAAGGGGAAGACACGTGCACCTCCCAGACCTATACTGGTTTACTTAAAAAATTTTTTTTTTCATTTTTACTAAATTGCTTTGTTGTTGTTTTTATTTTTGAGAGAGAGAGAAAGACAGTGTGAGCAGGGGAGGGTCAGAGAGAGAGGGAGATACAGAATCTGAAGCAGGCTCCAGGCTCTGAGCTGTCAGCACAGAGCCCGACGCGGGCCTCGAACCCACGAACCGTGAGATCATGACCTGAGCTGAAACCGGACGGTTAACCGACAGAGCCACCCAGGCGGCCCTCTTTTTTGTTTTTAAGACAAAAGAGGAAGTAAGTTTTTGGTTTGTTATAGGATTATGGAAGACATGAGCACGGATCTGGATATATCACCATAGAAAGATGTCCAAGCTGGGGTGCCTGGGGGGGTCCGTTGGTTGAGCGTCCGACTTCGGCTCAAGTCATGATCTCACGGTTCATGGGTTCAAGCCCCGCGTTGGGCTCTGTGCTGACAGCTCAGAGCCTGGAGCCTGCTTCAGATCCTGTGTCTCCCTCTCTCTCTCTGACCCTCCCCTGCTCACTCTGTCTCTGTCTCTCAAAATAAAGACATAAAAAAATTTTTAAAGAAATTTAAAAAAATAAAAAAATAATTTATTAAAAAAAATTTTTTTTTTTGAGAGGCAGAGAGAAACAGTACAAGCAAGAGAGGGGCAGAGAGAGAGGGACACAGAATCCAAATCAGGCTCCAGGCTCTGATCTGTCAGTCAGCACAGAGCCTGATGTGGGGCTCAAACTCACAAACTGTGAGATCATGACCTGAGCTGAAGTCAGACGCTCAACTGACTGAGCCACTCAGGCACCCCTAAAAAAATAATTTAAAAAGTAGGTTCCATGCCCACTGTGGGCCTTGAATTCACAACCCTGAGATCAAGAGTCACATGCTCTGCTAACTGAGCCAGTCGGGCACCCTGAGAATGCTGATTATTATTTTTTTTTAAGTGTGCTCTATGCCCCATGCAGGGCTTGAACTCACGACTCTGAGATGATGACCTGAGATCAGGAGTCGGACGCTCCACTGACTGAGCCACCCAGGTGCCCCAAGAATGCTGGGGTTCTTGAAGACACACCCCGTTAATATGCTAGCTGTGGTCACAAGCACAGGTAACTTTTGTAATTAGAAAGAGAAGAGTAATAAAGATATTTTTGAAAAGGCATTTGTGCTCAGAGTTAAAATGTAGCCTGTACCCAAAGGTGTGGAAAAGGACTAAAAATCACACATAACCCTGCGATGCCGCTGACATCGTGAGGTTTCTTTTCAGTCGGTGCTTCCGCGGCGCTCAGTGCCGGGTTTCTCTTACAACAATGGAACCATCTCATGAGGCTTTGTCACCTTTCTTATCTTTTTCACTTAATAAAACATGACAGGCATCTTTCAAGGTCAATAAATATAGATCAGAGTCCTCATTTTTAACGGCCAAATGACAGTTCCTTATATTGATAGCCACAGGATTATTGTCCATGAGGGAGCTGAGGCGGCCACGTAATCTCCCCGGGGCTGAGAGGGAACCAAAGGGGCCGATCTGGGGACAAGAGTGGGGCAGAGCGATGTGGGGGTGGGGGCCGGGGCAGGAGGCAGCGAGGGCTCACCGTTCATGCAGACGGAAGGCCCGGTCCCGCTCTGCACACACAAGGTGTAGTGAGTGAGATGACCCCGGAGTTGACGCCTGGGGACCTCTCCCCACGCTATGGTGGGGGTTCCTGGGGGGGTATCCTGGAGCCGCCAAAGCGCTGGCCCTGCTACGGGTACTGGGGAGAAAAGCCAATGGGTCAAGATCTGCCAGGGTTCTGGAGGGTTCCACCATTCCCCAGCCCCACCACTTACCTAGTTCCTCCCTGAACTTCCAGACTGAGGGGGCAGGGGCCAGGCCGGAAGGAGACACTGCTGTCACTGTGATTCGGTAGGGGACTCCTCCTTCAAAATCCCCTGGTTGGTGGAGGAACAAAGACAAGACGGAGTTGGCTCTCCTATCCCTACTCATTCCCTACCCAGTAGGCGTCTTCATTTGGGTCTCCTGAAGGATGCGCTGCGATAAATATTTGGGTAGAAATAATTTTCCTGGGTGGTGACCCCAGGGAACACCAACAGGACAGCTGGGAAGTGAAATAGGGAAAGAAAGGCAGCCAGCCAGTAAATGACGAGAACAATTTCCCAATGTAGGCAATGGAAATCCAATCCCGCCGGCGACCTCTGGGTGGCAGCAGAGAGCACATGGCTGAGGGCCATCCCACCCGAGGAGGCAGGAAGCCGGGGTATGTATCCACCGACCCTCATTAGTAACTGTTGGAGGGCTGCATCGGTTGGGACTTCACTCCCAAGCATGCCAGCTTAAGCTGGCAAAATGCTTCAGTGACCAGAAAAAGCCTTCAGGCCAAGGAAATGCGGGTGCTGGAGGCTGGGAGATGGTCAAACAGCAGGCTATGGGTGGGGTGGCCCTGACACCTCCCATCCTGGTAGGTGAGGCTCCTGAGGCCCCTTCTCAAAACCTACGGCTGCTGCACGGCCTTCCCCAAATGGGAATTTTCCAGAATCGGGGCTCCTCCTCTTTTGTCCATATATACTATGGGCCTCGGGACTCTGTCCTTCCTAAAGTTTTCACGCGATACTTCACTCTCATGCTCTCCCAAGTCCTTTACACCAAGGATGGGTTCCCCGGCGCCACACGCCAGCCCAGAACTCAGAGCCAGCCCCAGACCTGAGTATCCAAAAGTCGGCCTCGGGGACAGCTCCATTTTTTGTTTTTTGTTTTTAATTTTCATCTCTGTTCTTTTGTTGTTGTTGTTGTTGTTTATTTATTTTTGAGACAGAGACAGACAGCACAAGCCAGGGAGGGGCAGAGAGGGAGACACAGATTCTGAAGCAGGCTCCAGGCTCTGAGCTGTCAGCACAGAACCCGATGCGGGTTTTGAACTCACAAACTGCAAGATCATGACCTGAGCTGAAGTCGGACGTTTAACCGACTGAGCTCCCCAGGTGCCCCGGGACAGCTCTATTTAGATGAACTTCTCTGAGAAAACATATCCCAGTGGATCCCCAAAATTCTGCCCCAGGACTCCCCACTCAGAACCTGCCTGCTTCCCCCCGCTTCCTCAGTTCCCACCTGGTACAGCCCTCACCCCTTCCCCAGTCCACTCCTCCCAAGAGCAGCCTAAGGGTGCCTCTGAGCAACTGAGTCCGGGCTTATCCCCTCTTGCTCAGAACTCTCCATAGTTCCTGCCCCACTCGGGAAAAGCCCAAGTCCTTCTCGTAGCCCACCAGGCCTCCCACAATTTGCCTGTCCCCTCCCTGCCCTCACCTGCGCCCCCCCTCATTCATCCTACTCCTGCCGCATGGTCCTCCTCCCTGTTCTAACACATCAGGCACATTCCTGCCTCTGGGCCTTTGCACTGTTCCCACTTTTTTTTTTCTTTTTAACATTTATTTTTGAGAGACAGAGAGAGACAGATCATGAGCAGGGCAGGGGCAGAGAGAAAGGGAGACACAGAATCGGAAGCAGGCTCCAGGCTCTGAGCTAGCCGTCAGCACAGAGCCCGACGCGGGGCTTGAGCCCACGAACTGTGAGATCATGACCTGAGCCGAAGTCGGACGCTCAACCGACTGAGCGACCCAGGCGCCCCTGTTCCCTCTTGTGTTTCCCTCAGCTCTCTCTCTCACCTCCTTCGGGTCTCAGTTCAAATGCTGCTTTTCTAGAAAGGCCTTCTCTAACCTTTCTCCCCCCTCCCCCTTACCCTGTTTTATTTTCTCCCCCAGTTACATCCCGGATGTATTTGTTTTGCTGTTGTTGTTTGTTTCATTGGCTGCTCACCCTGTAAGAAAGCTCCATGAGGACCCATATGTTTCCGAGAGGCCAGTGTGAGGGCTCAGGGTTTGGCTTCAGGGGCCCAATTATGCGGTCCAGTTTCTACCGCCTATTTGCTGTGTGACCTCAGGCAAGTTGCTTAACCTCCCTGGGCCTTTTTCTTCCTCTACACCTGGAGCAGGACAGTAACAGAAGCCTACTCTACAAGGCAGCCTGAACAACTTAATGCTTGCGGTAAATGCCAGCAGACCTCAGCAGGTGCCGCTGCGCGCCGGTGCCCAGCGCGGCCTGGGCCGCAGGGAGCGATCCGAAAGTACCGCGTGCATGAATTAAGGAGACTTTCCCGGTAACACTGCAGGTCCCTCATCAGTCGGCTACGCAGGCGCTGCGATGGGAACCCAGGTGTCCCAGGGCCTCACCTGGCAACAGGGCTCTGAGGTTCTCAGGGGGAAGCCGGGTCCACTTGAGGGCCTCCGGGGGATCCCCGTCCGGAATCCAGTCCACCACGTGCTCCTGCAGCTGCCCAGACCCCCGCTGCCAAGTCACCAGCAGCTTCGTGCTCCCAGCAATGCTGGTGACCTCCACGTCATGGGGGGCAGCCTCTGGACCTGGATGGGAGGGTGAGGGAGAAGGGGAGAAGTCTCAGCTCCCTACTCCAGGAGGCCCTGCCTCCCTTGGGGCGGCGGCGGCAGCGGCGGCGAGGGGGGAGGGTGGGGACTGCTCAGGGCAGATGCACAGCCTCTTACCCAAGCAGGCCAAAGAAAGGTTGGTGAGAGGCCCCCGGCTCGTGGCATCGACCGCAGACACCCCAACCCAGTCCGCCTGGCTGGGGACGGAGGAGTTACAGCAGGGAGCCGGCTTCTGGGTCAGCTCCTGACCTTTAACTTGGAACCAGACTTTATAGTTCATCTGCCTGCAGTGGTCCGGGACCTGAAGGACGACAGGAAGAAGGTGTCACTATCTCCCACTTACCAGGCACACGCTGTGGCTCTCAGCAAAGTCCACCTGAGAAGCCAGTCAGTGAGATATTTCTGTCAGCTCCATTTCACAGATGAAGAAACGCAGTCACAAGGGGGCTCAGCGGCAGAGGTGAAATTAGGATACAGTTCCGGGACCAGAACTAAAGGGAAGCAGAGGGAGGCGCTCACCTCGGCTGCACAGGTTAAAGGGGAGGATGGACAAAACCCGGTAACCGAGAAAAATTCCATTCAACTTCATCCAAACGAAGGCCATAAAACCCCTCGACAGACAAAATTTCAAGATTTTAAGTCCAGAGAGGATCTGCCCCTGCACCCGGATGACGCTGCCTTACGCTTTCGTCCTAATCTGCGTCCTATGTGGTTCTTCAGGATTTAAAACTTCCCACTGCTGTACCGAGGGGAGGGAACGCATAGTGAAGAGGACAGCAGCCTCCAGGATCGTAGCTTGGAGGAAATCTGTGGGAATTTTTGGTTGTCTCAATGACTGGTATTGTTTTGAATGTTTATTTATTTATTTTGAGAGAGAACATGTGCGTGCAAATGAAGGGGGGCAGAGAGAGAGGGAGAGAATCCCCAGCAGGTTCCACACTGTCAGCAGAGAGCCCCACATGGGGTTTGATCCCACGAACTGTGAGATCATGACCTGAGCTGAAATGTGACTGGTATTTGATGGGCAAGAGCCAGGGATGTTACACTGTCCTAGAAACAAAAAACTGTCCCGTCCGTGACCATTGTGACTTTTGACTGCCATCCCCACTGGAAACTTTTGTAGGTGAAAAGCCCATCTAATAATGTTAACTGATCCTAGAAACTGATCCTAAAATCAAACTCCTTTTATTTCAATGTTTATTTTTGAGAAAGAAAGAGAGAGCATGCGTGTGAGAGAGCGGGGGAGGGGCAGAGAGAGAGGGAGACACAGAATCCGAAGCAGGCTCTAGGCTCTGTGCTGTCAGCTTAGAGCCCAACTTGGGGCTTGAACCCACAAACCATGAGATCATGACCTGAGCCGAAGTCGGACGCTTAGCTGACTGAGCTACCCAGGCACCCCTAGAACCAAACTCCTTTCGATATATAAAGGCAAAATCTTTGGGGAGTCTGGTGTTAATGCTCACTGAATTTTTAAATATTCAGGATGTATGGGGACTTTCTAAGCAGTTTTTATTATCAATTCCCTGTACAATCTATGTTCTAATTAGAGAATTTTTTAAACTGCTCGCATCACCTCACCCCTTTGAAGCCCCTGGAAACTAGCACTATGGCCTCATATGCATTTGGTTTTGGTAATTATACATGGAAGAAAGGCAGTTCTGACATTTCCTATGTGAGTCCATTAGGTTGTTGGCTATCACATGTTCTTGACTTGTTTATCCATTATGAAATTACTGATAGGAGTGTGTTAAACTCTCCCACAATAGTTGTGGGTTCATATATTTCTCTGTCAATTTTTGCTATATGTATTTTAAAGCCATATTATTAGGTACATATAGTTTTAGTACTCATATCATATTGGTGAACTGAATTTTTGCCATTATGTGGCTACCTTATTTCCCCTTCATTTTCTTCCTTCCTTCCTTCCTTCCTTCCTTCCTTCCTTCCTTCCTTCCTTCCTTCTTGTGTTTATTTTTGAGAGAGAGAGACAGAGGCAGAGAGAGGGAGACAGGATCCGAAGCGGGCTCTGCACCAACAGCAAAGAGCCCAGTGAGGCCTCAAACTCATGAACCACGAGATCATGACCTGAGCTGAAGCCAGACATTTAACCAACTGAGCCACACAGGGGCCCCTCCCCTTCACTTTCTACTGAATATTACAATCAGATGACTTTATTATACTTTTTTAAAACATGAGTATATGTGGGTTATAGTATCTAGATATATCATTTCAGCAGAGTAAAGGGGTGTTACAAAGTATATGTTATAAAATAGCACAGTGGGGCTGTGAACTGCCCCACTTTGAAAGCTCTGCCGCTTTCCATTTGTGTGGTTTGAGGCAACTTCTCTGTGCCTCCTTTGTCTCATCTGCAAAGTTGGTTAATATAAATGAGAGTGCAGGCTAGAATAAGAGCACTGTGATATGTATGGTTAAAATCAACACTGGGGCGCCTGGTGGCTCAGTCGGTTGAGTGTCTGACTCTTGATTTCAGCTCAGGTCATGATCCCAGGGTTGTGGGATCGAGCCCAGTGTTAGGCTCTGTGTTGGGATTCTCTCTCTCCCACTAACCCTCCCCTTTCCTCACTGTTTCCTTCTCTCTCTCTAAAAATTTTTAAAAATTAAAAAACTATAAGGGCACCTGCGTGACTTAGTTGGCTAAGCGTCCGTCTTGGGCTCAGGTCATGATCTCGCAGTTCACGAGCTCGAGCCCCGTGTCGGGCTCTGTGCTGACAGCTCAGAGCCTGGAGCCTGCTTCAGATTCTGTGTCTCCCTCCCTCTCTCTGCCCCTCCCCTGCTCCCACTCTGTGTTTCTCTCTCTTCCTCTCTCAAAAATAAACATTAAAAAATTAAAATAAAATAACGTATTAAGCAATTAATATTAGGGGCACCTGGGTGGCTCAGGTCATGATCTCACATTTGTGAGTCTAAGCCCCACATCAGGCTTGCTACTGTCAGTGCAGAGCATGCTTTGGAACCTTCCTCTCTCTCTCTCTCTCTCTCTCTCTCTCTCTCTCTCTCTCTGGCCCACCCAGCTCGTGCTCTCTCTCTCTCTCAAAAAAATAATAATAATAAATAAACATTAAAAAAATTAATATTAGACTCTGTGGCCTAAGAGGGTTACAGGTCCTGATGTTTTGTTCCTCTGTCATATTACTGGGAGCCAGGGGCTAGCGGCGCCTGGAACGTCGGAGAGGCTCAGCAGATTAGGAGCAGTGAGGATGCATGTCTGATGTCTGTCATCTCAGAGCGCAATTTCGACACTAGCGCAGAAGCACGGTGCAGAGCTGAGCCTGGTCTTGCTTCCATACCTTTGCACCTGCTGCCCCGCTGCCTGCACCCACTTCACGCCTCAGCTCAGACCTCCTACAAGTAGCTGACGTTGGGGGAGGCTCACCCTGTGCCCGGCACTATGCTGGGACCTCTGAGCATCCCCTCCGCTCAGAAGGCAGCATCCACATCGCCACCTGGGTCTCGTCCACACGGTTGTTATTTGGGGCTTCCTGACCTGCGCAGGGAAAGGGGCGGAGCCATGAGGGAAAGGGGGCGGAGCCCCGCCACTCACCTTCCACAGGAACAGGGCTTCCGGCGGGCCTGAGGTTGCGCAGATGCTCCCAGAGATCCACACATCTTTCGGAGATGTCCAGGAGGAGGAAAGGGGGTACAAGTGAGAGAGGCACGTGGTACAGATTCCAGGAGGGGAGATGAGGGTATGGGGGCAAGCCTGGAGGGCCTCACCAGACGGCGGTGTCTGGAAGGACAGAATGGGGCTCTGTTTGCCCCACAGATCCTCTTCTTTCTCCATTCGGCAGCGGCCGTACACCTTATAGGTAGTGGTTAGCTCCAGGTCCGGGATCTCAATGGGGGTCAGGGGTATGGACTTGACTTCCGGTTCCAGCTGCGGGAGAGACAGGAAAGAGCAATGAAGCTGCGGGCTGAGTTGAGGGTATTTGACCTGATATGTCCGCAGGGTCCAACTAGCCTATGTTTTGCACAAGACCAAGGGGATTCCCAGGACATGGGCCTTTGGGGTTTTGAAATTGGGACAATCCCCAGCAAAAGGGGGAGACAGATTGGCCACCCTATGGGTCATGGATAGCAGTAGGTAGTAAGTTCTATTATGATCCTCATTTTACAGTTGAGGAGAACGGAGGCCCTGGAGACGGGAAGTGACTTGCCCAAGGTCACAAAGCAGGTGAGCGCAGGAGAGGAGATTCACACCCAGGCAGTCAGATTCCAAAGTCTGCATCTCAGGATTTCCCTGAATTGCACGAATAATCACAATGACAACTTTCTCCTATGTTGCAATGTTTTGTAAGAGGTGCTTGAGGCAACTGGTCATCCCCAATATCCATTCTCCCCTTCTCCCTTTGGAAACAGAAGACCCGAGTATCAGCGGGAACATGGCTGTCAGGACTAGGACTACATTTCCCAGCCTCCCTTACAATCAGGTGGGACCATGTGACTGTGTTCTGGCCAATGAGATATAGAGAAAAGGATAGCGGCGACTTCTGTGCTGTACAAAGTGCATGGATAGGGAGGTCCCCCAACTCTTTCTGGGGTCTCCTGGCTCTAGAGTTCTCTTCCATTTTCTTGCTGTGTGAGCTTGGTATGGCGCTTAGCTTCTCTGAGGTTGGCTTCCCCAACTATGAAGTAGATAATCTCAAAAGCATCTACTGTAAAGGAAGGTGGGGAGGTAATCCATGCATTAGCTTGGGACCTGATCCACAGCAGGTGGTCAGAAAGGTCAGCTGCCTTTATGAATTATTTTTGAGTGTTTATTTAAACCGAGCCTTGCTCCTCATCTGTAAAATGGGTAGGTATAAAAGACACCCACCTCAAAGACTTCCTGTAAGGGTTTAATAACGAGCCTAGAACACTGTCTGGCATATGGTAGATGCGTTTGAAACGTCTTCTATTATTTTAAAGTTAACATAAGCTACTAGAAGTTGTCTATTCTTTCACAAAACTGCTGGAGGAAGTTGGCTGAGTTTCTCAAAAATTCCAAGTGCAGTTTGGACTGGGACTGCATGAATGAAATTTGAGATTATTTGGTGTGTGTGTGTGTGTGTGATTTTTTAACTGAACAAGATGCAACATACAGGCCTTTTGTGTGAGGTGTGGACAGACTCTAGGAGCAATAAACAGACTTTGGACTGGGTCTCTGATTTGGGGACGATGCCCTGGGCCCTGCCTGGAAAGGGGGGGGGGAAGGGGGCCCCTGACACTCACCAGAGTCCAGGCAGAGTCCCCCCCAGTCCTCTGGCATTTTTGATAGTAGAACTGGCAGACCAGGACCTTGTGGGGTGGCCACACAGGCGGGGCCCATTGGACAGTAGCCTCCAAGGGGTAGTCCTCGGAAAAGTCCACATCAGGGTTCAGCCAGGGGGCATCTGGTTCCACTGAGGAAGGGGAGGCCGGGATGTATTTAGCCGGGGTCTCCAGGACCACCCACCCCGAACACAGCACACCCCCGCCCCCCATCCCGCCTGTTACTTCGGGTTTCCAGGTCCACGGTGACTGGGGGCCAGAGAGACTGGCCAGCCTCGGTACCCCAGACAAGCAGTTCATCAGACATGGTAAGCTGCTCCCGCGGAATGGCCACCCAGCTCTGCCCAGTGGGCACTGCCACGGTCCATGTTCTGTTGGGATGGCTGTGAGGAGAGATGGGGGGGGTAGGGGGGTGGAGATTGGGTTGGGTCCAGAGCCTTCATGATAACCGTGCTGCCTGGGTTCAAATCCCAGCTTTGCTGCTTCAGTGCTGTGTGACCTTGCGCAAGTGACTTCACTCCTCTGTGCCTTAGTTTCCTCATCTACAAAATGTGGGTAATAGAGGTGCCTGCAGAAGGGCTGAAGAGTGAGGGGAATCCATGAGGTAACACACTGAATGTGTTCAGAAGAGCACTGGGCCGGGGGTGCTTGGGTGGTTCAGTCGATTCAGCAACTGACTCTTGGATTCAGCTCAGGTCAGGATCTCACAGTTCTTGAGTTCAAGCCCCACATTGGGCTCTGCGCTTGATGGTGAGGAGCCTGCTTGGGATTCTTTCTCCCTTTCTCTACCCCTCCCCTGCTCAAGCTGTCTCTGTCTCTCTCCAAATAAATAAATAAGCTTAAAAAAAAAAAACAGTGTCGGGTGCCCAATACAGTTCACACAAGCATTGGTCATCACATTTATTGAGCACCTACTTACGTGTGGGCACATTTACTTTACACAACGATAACAGTCAGCAAATGTATTGGACCAGACCCTGTTGTCGAAGCTGGGACAGCACTGCGGGCGAGGACCTGGCTCTCTAGAGCTCTTCTTCCAGGGTGGGGGGCGGGGGGACCGAGGCGAAACCCATAAATATATCATTGATGGCGGTATAAGCGATATAAAGAACAATCATCAGGGTGAAGAGGATGCCGTGTGGGGATGCGGTGGGGACAGAGCGCTATTTTAAGAAGGGTGGTCAGGAGAGGTCTCTCGGAGGTGGAGACTTGAACAAAGGCCTGGAGGATATGAGGGCTGAGGGCGGAGCCCGCAGTACGGGGAGGAGGGTGGGCGGGGGAGGGGAAGCAGTTTTAGGAAGCACCACCGGCAGGTGCGAAGGCCTTGAGGTAAAGTGACTGGTGTGTTTGAGAAACAGCAAGGCCTCCCGCATGGCAGGGGTGCATCGAGGGAGGTGGAGAGACGCGCCCGGACTCAGGGGTCCACGGGCGCCCTCTAGCGGCTGAGCGGAGAACAGACGGTGGGCTCCGGGGCGCCAACCAGAGCCCAGGAAAGGAGGTGGTGACTGCAGGGTCCCGGCTCCGCGGGCCAGGATCTGGGCTAGACCAGGGTGGGTGCTGAGGAAGGAGAGACAGGCAGATTCTGGATAATGTAGAAGGGGAAGCCGTCTGACAGATCAGAGGTGGGTGACAGAGAGCGGCGCCGAGGACCTCCCGAAGGCTTAGAGTTCAAAGATTCAAAACAAGGCCTTCATAAAACAGCAACAACAACAAAAACGCAGGTGTTGGCGGCGATGTGGAGAAAGCGTAGCCCTCCTCCGCGGCCGGTGCGCGGGGAAAATGTTGCAGCTGCTGCAGTTTCTCAGTGAAACACAGAATGGCTGTGTGACCCAGCAACCCCACTCCTTCCCGCAGACCCGAAAGAATGGAAAACGCGGACTCAAACACTTGTACTCGTAGGTTCCCAACGGTGCTAGTCACAGCCCCCCAAAGGTGGGAACAAACTAAATGTCCATCAACAGATGAATGGAGGGGCCCCTGGGTGGCTCAGTGGGCTAAGCGTCCGACTCCGGCTCAGGTCACGATCTCACCACTGGTGGGTTGGAGCCCCGCTTCCGGCTCTGTGCTGACCGCTCAGAGGCCAGAGCCTGCTTCGGATTCTTTGTCTCCCTCTCTCTCTCGAAAATAAACAAACTTTTAAAAAAGAAAAACATGCTAACTAAAAGAAGCCACGCTCAAAAGGCCACATATTGTGTAATCCCACATATACGAAACGTTCAGAACAGGTAAGTCCATAGAGAGAGAAAGCAGGCTGGTGGGGCCAGGGGCTGGTGCAGGGGTGGGGGGACCATGGGGAGGGACTGCTCGGGGGATGGAACTTCCTTTTGGGGTGATGAGAGTGTTCTGGAAGCAGATGGAGAAGGTGGTTGCACAACACTGTGAATGTACCAAACGCCCCTGAATTGTTCGCTTTAAAATGGTTAACTTTATGTGAATTTCACCTCTTTAAAAAACGGGGGGGGGGACTGCCACCTCTTATACCAATTAAAACGAGGCCCCTCTGGAAGGGGACAGTGGGGACAGCTGCACAACGACGTGAATGTACTTAATGCCGCTGAACACTTAAAAATGGTTGAGAAAAAAGGATGGCGTATTTTTTATGAATATTTTACCACCGTTAAAAAAAAAAGCAGCCCCCCCCACCACCCGTGGTTTGCATCTTTCAATGCACCTTTCACTCTTCCCTCACTTAAGCCAGATTTGAAATGAATTTGAGTTTGATTCAGGTATGATTCATCATAAAGCAACCCTTGTGAGGTACACGAGGTCCAGGCTGCCTGTCTCTTCCTTGCTGGGTCCCCAACACCAGACCAAATTCTTTTTATACACTAGAGATGTTAAGCTACTTGCCTAAGGTCACACAGCAATAAAAAACAGCTTCTCAGGATTAAGCAATTTCTCTTGGCTGGTGCCCAACGCGTTGAATCCTCAGAACCAAGGCTGGGAGGAGAGAGAGGCTCAGGGAGGGAAAGTGACTGCGTTAGGGTCACACAGCAAGGAAATGCGGAACCTGGAATCGAGGATCTTGAGAGTGGGGGAGGGCCGCGGGGTCCTCTCAACTGAGTATGCTGGGGCCTGAGTGGCCAAAGCCTCAGTTTCCCCAAGTCGGCCGGTTGTACTCACTACTTCTGGCTCCGGAGGTGCAGCGTGGAGGGGGCTCTCCGGTCCCCAAGAGGTCCCCACGAGCAGTTCAAGTCGCCCAAGGGTCCGACTCCATAGCACTGCAGTGGCCCAGGGCTGCCTGGAGGGGGAGGGGGAGGATCCCAGGGAAGGGGGTCAATTCTCCCAGCCGCCTGCACATCCCAGAATCTGACACCCCCCCCACCCCTCCCCGCACTTTTGCCAACTGGGGAGGGCGACCCAGGATCCCTGCCGGAGGTGAGCAGTAGGAAGGGAGGGGGCAGGATACCCCTCCCCAGGCTTTGGGCACAACTCCTCCCCTGCCTCTGCCAGCCACATCCTGTTGCACCCCCCGCCCAAACGCCTCCACCCCACCCCCGGGCCTCGGGCTCCCACCTCGCGGCCGCCCCCCGCCCCCCAACTGCTCTCCCGGTGCGGTCTCCCACCACCCCCGGCCCGGGAGGTGCGGAGAGGCGTGTGCACCCCCGCGGGTCCTGCCGCAACCCTGCGCTGCCCCCCGGAGGCTCTGCGCTCTCGTGGCGAGCGCGGCGCCGGAGCGCCCGACACGAGCTCGCTCCAGAACTCACCCTGCGGCCGACCGCGGTGGCACAGCAGCGACAACAGAGGCAGCAGCACCAGCTCCGGCCGCGGCCGGAAGGGAGCGGCCCGGGCCCCTCGCATGGCGCTCCCCCTACCGCGCCGCGAGTCCGGCGGGCCCTGCCCGGCCCTGCCCGGCCCCGCGCCGCTCGCCGCGCTCTCTGCGTCCGGCGCCCAGGCGGCCCCGGGAAGCGTCCCCTCCCCGCCCAGCCGCCTCCGCACCTTGCGCTCCGGGTCCCCGCCCCTTCCCCGTGCCGGAAAGTCCCCGGCGGCGCTGGCCGGGGCTGCCGCGAGGGAGGGGGAAACGGCCTGGGGCGTCTGGCCGGGTGCCGAGCGCCTCGCCGAGCTCCGCTGAAACCTGCGCCCGCCCCGCCCCCCCCCCAACAACACACACGCCGCAAAGTCCTTTGGAACTTTTATTATTGGGTTCTAAGAAGGTTCCGATCCATCCCCTCACCGAGCCTCCCCGCCCTCCAGGGTGGGTGCAGGGGGACCACCATTATTCTAGGGTCCACAGCTTTAGAACCCCAGCCGGTGGAGGGGGGGGGTAGGGGGAGGGGCTGGAAGGCAGGGAGAAGGCAATGAGCAAAGGCTGGAATGCAGCAGGGGCTTAATGTGGAAGAGTGGCCACAGGTGGGGCAAGGGAGAATCACAAGTTTGGGCCAAGGTGCCCATGTGGCCAGTTTCGGTACAATAGGGGCGCCGCTGCAGCAGGGAGCAGTATAGGCCAGGCAAAGGCATGATGTGACCGAAGGAGAGGTCAGAGGTCAGGGTCAGAGGTTCCCACTTGGCCAGGTAGGGGGAATTTGCTTAGGTTTAGGAGAGGCTGATCAAAGGTTAGGGTCATTAGTTGGGGGGGACTCTGGACAAGAGCACACCCCTGACTTCCTGATGACTGCATGCATGACCGGCCAGAGACAGGGGCCCAGCTGTGCCCTGGGCCCCGGGCCGCCCAGTCACTGGTCTAGCAGAGGCTGCTGATTTCACTCTTACTGCACCCCCACTTGCAGCAGTTGCTAGAGAGACCATCCAGGACATCGCGGCCACCGCGCAGAGCCCCTGGAGTTCCCTGCCAGCCAGGTCGGTCTTCAGAGAAAGCCTGGGGGTCCTTGGTCAGGGCCAGCCATGCGCTGGAGGCTGCTGCTTCATCCAGCTCACTGTCTGTGTCAGAGTCAGTGTCTGGGGAGGTGAAAAATGAGAAGAGTTAGTGCGTGGGGCTACTGTCACCCCCAGAGCCTGGCTCAGCTACTTCTATTCTTGGGATGCAGCGTCATGGTCCAAAGTTGTATTCCATTCGGGCCTTGCTTCCAGCGTTGATAGGCAGATCAGTCAACCTCACAGAGCTTGACTTTCCTCTCTCATCATTTCTTTTCTCCTACTCTTTATTTATGGAGGACCTGATGGTTAAGAACACGTGTTTGGGAGCCGAACTGACGAAGCACCAATCCAGCCTCTCTGGGTTGTAATCCGGAGCAAATGAATTTACGTCTCCGATTCTTGGTTTCCTTGTCCGCAAAGTGGGGATAATAATCCCTACTTCCTTGGGTTTTATATGGAGTAGATGACAGAATTAATACCCAGAGAAAAGCTTAGAATAGAGTGTGGCATGTGATAAGCACTCACCATGTACTTACCCTGTGCCAAACGGGGTGTGTGTGTGTGTGTGTGTATGTGTTTTAATGTTTATTTTTCAGAGAGAGAGAGTAGGGGAAGGGTAGAGAGAAAGACAGAGGATCCAAAGCGGAGTCTGTACCAACAACAGAGAACCTGATGCGGGGCTCAAACTCACAAACTGTGAGATCATGACCTGAGCTGAGGTCAGGCACTTAACCAACTGAGCCACCCAGGTGCCCCCTGCCAAACACTGTTTTAAAGGATGTAGTGGATTAACTCCTTTATTCCTCACAGTGAAGTGACAACCCAATGAGGTGGGTGCGGCTGTTATCATCCCCATTTTCCAGAGGAGAACACCGAGGCACGATTTCCTAAACCAACGTGCACAAGAACACAAAGCTATTGTCGGTCTCCTACTTGAACCCAGACAGCGTGTCTTCCAACTCAGCCTTCACATCATCAGCAGCATCAGGAAAACTTTATTTTTTGCCAGGCTCCTGCCCTTCGCGAGGCCCCCCGCCCCCTGCTTGTGCCCATGCCGAGCCCGCTGCCCAGTGTCCTGATCTGTTTTGGCTCAATGTTGCCACTTAGCCACCCTGGGAGATTCAGGGACCGTGCCTCCCACTTGTGGATGAGGAGGCTCAGAGAGGGTCAGCAACTTGCTAGGAAGGTCACCTGCTCGGTGGCAAAATCTGGCCTTGTGGCCACAGCCCTGACACTCCCTTCCTCTGAGGCGTGAAAAGCACCTCAGTGTCAGTTTCTCAGTGACGTCCCACCTCCCACCCGACCCCCCATCCTCGGGGCAGGTGCGTATACAGCAGCAGGTGCTCCCGAAATAGCAGCCAGTTCTCTGCCCACTGGAGACTCCATCCCAGCTCCAGAGCTCTGCTAACTGTGGCTCCCACCTGCGTCGGCAGGGACCCCCCTGCGCCGGCCCTTCTCCATCCCTGGCTCCTTGGACCATCCTGTGTCCCCTCCATTGTCCACCCCTTCCCCCCACTGCCTCCCCAGCCTCACCCATAGCTTCACGGGCCAGGATGTCCGACCGTCTCCACCGGGAGCTCCCGCAGGTGAAGATGACCGCCCGGATGAATTCGCGGCCGCAAAGCCTCACTCCGTAGGGCGCCCGGGCCTCGGCGCTCAGCCACAGCTCCCCGGCCAGCACCCACACGGCTAGCAGCAGCAGCAGCGAGCGCTTGGCCATGCTGGACAGGAACCCCGGGGGTGCTGGGGCACAGCGAGGCCACGTCCCTGGGAGTCTGCGTCTCTGCTGCCTCCTGGCCCCCCATTTATACACCCTGCCTCCCCCGCCTGTCATGGAGAAGGCGAGTGACCTCCTTTATCTCCTCCAGCAGAGGGAAGGTGGGCATGCCCCCCCCACCCCGACCTTTCCCATTTCCAGGACCAAGTGATAACCTTTAGCCAGGGATGGGGTGACGTGGTCCAGCTCACTGTCGCCTTCGTCAGATCAGGGCGAGAAGGTCTCAGTTCAGCAGAGACAAGGAACCCAGACCCCACCAGACCCGAAGAGAGGACACAGCCAGATACCGCCCCCCAAAGGCCTGGGCCTCCTCTGTAATAATAATAACAATGATAATGAGTACTTCCATAGTATGGGCTACCAGGCCAGGCACTGCTCTAAGTATTTTACATCTGTTTACTCCTCCCAGTGACCTATGATAATGGTTCTCAAATTTGAGCAAGCCCCAGTACGTCCGTCCTGGAGGGCTGGTTAAAACATGGATTCCGGGGGCCCTATTCACAGAGCATCTGAGAATCTGCATTTGCAACCGATTTCCCAGCTGTGCTGTTGCTGCATTGCTCCAGACACCGCACTTTTAATTTTTTTCTAACATTGACTTATTTTTGAGAAAGGGGGTGGAGAGGGGCAGAGAGAGGGAGACAGAGGATCCGTAGCAGGCTCCTCGCGGGGACCGCAGAGCCCAAGGTGGGGCTCGAACTCACGAACGTGAGATCATGACCTGACCCAAACTCAAGAGTCGGCCGCTCAACTGACTGAGCCACTCAGGCACCCCAGAAACCACACTATTAAGACCCTCTGGACTGTGAAATTAGGACTAAGATAAGGAAACTGAAGCACAGAGTGGTGACAGAAGGTGCCCAGGCGCGGCTGGTAAGTGGGGGCAGGGATGGGGATTTAAACAGGGCATGTGACTCCAGAATTCACGTTCTTCAAAGGAAAACCGTACAGATTATAAAAAAATGTATTATGGAGGCGCACCTGGGTAACTCAGTTGGTTGAGTGTCCAACTTCAGCTCAGGTCATGATCTTGCGGTTTGTGGGTTCGAGCCCCTTGCCCAGCTCTGTGCTGACAGCTCAGGGCCTGGAGCCTGCTTCGGATTCTGTGTCTCCTCTTCTCTCTGTCCCTCCCCTGCTCGTGCTCTGCCTCTCTCTGTTTCTCAATAGTAAGTAAATGTTTAAAAAACTTTAAAATATATATATTTTTCAGGTTTCAGTTTTGCCAGGTGAAAAGAGTTCTGGAGACAGATGGTTGTGACGCTCGCATAACAACATGAATGTACTTAATGCCACCGAAATGGACACTTAAAAGTGGCGAAGACGATAAATGTTGTGTGTATTTTACCACCATTAAAAAATAAATTTAAATGTTTAATATAATATACACCAAGAAGCTGGGATGTGCTGGGAAGCGTTCACCAATGAGTTCCCCAGAAGGAAGGAAGGAAGGAAGGAAGGAAGGAAGGAAAGGAAAGAAAGAAAAGGAAAGAAAGAAAGAAAGAAAGAAAGAAAGAAAGAAAGAAAGAAAGAAAGAAAAGAAAGAAAAGGAAAGAAAGAAAGAAAGAAAGAGAGAAAGAAAGAAAGAAAGAAAGAAAGAAAGAAAGAAAGAAAGGAAGGAAAGAAAGAAAAGGAAAGAAAGAAAGAAAGAAAGAAAGAAAGAAAGAAAGAAAGAAAGAAAGAAAGAAAGGCGGGCCCTGGCTTGTAGCAGTTGTTGGTTTCTGGCCAATTTCAAGCTACCAGCGTGACGTCAGTGTGGTCAGCAGGGTCCTGAAGAGTCGGCCATCAGTTCTCACAAGCGAGTGTCAGCTGCCTCCGCCCGAACGTGCAGATGTAAGAACCATAAACAAGACGCCCATGTTGTCATTGCTCAGGTCAGGAAGTGGGACCGCGCCAGCAGCGCAGGCGTCCCCCACTGCATATCCTCTCTGTCACCGGCCCTCCCCTCCCCAGAGGTGGCTTTACTTGTCGCTTCTTTGCTCTTAGTTACGATTCTAACACTAACATGTGCATCTCTGGGGCAGATCTTTGTTTCCTTCTTTCCTTTTTCGTTTCTCTTGCATCCTTTATTTTTATTATTTTAGAGGGAGAGAGAATGGGAGGTGGGGAGAGGGCAGAGGGAGAGAGAGAGTCTCAAGCAAACTTTATGCTCAGCACAGAACCCAGCACGGAACTGGCCCCCATGACCCTGGGATCATGACCTGAGCCGAAACCAAGAGTCCGATGCATAACCAACTGAGCCACCCAGGAGCCCCATCAATTGAACTTTTTAAAAAAATGTTTATTGATTTTTGAGAGGCACAGCGCAAGTAGGGAAGGGGCAGAGAGAGAGGGAGATCCAGAAGCTGAAGCAGGCTCTGGGTCTGCACTGTCACCATAGAGCCTGACATGGGGCTTGAACTCACAAGCTGTGGGATCATGACCTGAGGCGAAATTGGAAGCTTAACCAACTGAGCCCCCCAGGTACCCCTTGAACTTTTGATCAAAGTGTGACATACCTGAGGAAGGGAGCTCAGATCGCGCGTGGACACCGGGAAGAATTTTCACAGACCAAACATACTTTGTAACTACAGCTCAGGTCCAGGAACACCACGTCACCACAAGACAGATGAATTAAGCTCCACCTTTTGGGCAGGGAGAATCTGGAAGAATTTGTGGACATATGTTCAACGTCCCGTAGTTGAGATACGGTTTGGATGAAACACTTGGAGGCGATGTAAAGATCTTGTTTCCCACTTTACCCACTCATTTTAGCATTCTGGGTAGAAGTACTGCGGCTGTGTTTGTTTATTAGTGATTTTCCATTTCCCTCATCCCTTCCACATTTACTATTATTTATTATTTGGAATTCTGGAAGGAAGAGTTGTTCTGTCTCCAGTGATTTGTTTATCCAATCATTTATTTACACCAATATGGACTCGCGAACAGTTATTTTAGTCTTTGGGTTGTAATCTGATACTATTGTTATTTATTCTGTTGCTCAAACTTTTCCAGCTGCCGCAGTTGGGAGCTCCTTCCGTCGGCTCCTGCTCTGAGCGTCTTATTTCAGGCACCGTCCTTTTGCCACGACTCCATGTTTTTTGTTGGTTTGGTTTTAGTTTTTAGCGTTTCTTATTTTCTGGCACCCCAAGAAATTCAGGGCTTGCTTTGTGTTCTTCTCTGCCCCAGTTTTCGAATCAGCCACTTTCCTAAGGAGTCCGGATTCCCTTTGATTGGAGAATAGCAATGGGAGGTCAAGATCAGTGCACTGGGTGTGCCCATCGCTACTGCGGGTGGGGGTCAGCTGATAGTTCTCCTTTTAAAATTTTTATTTATTTCTTTTAATTATTTATTTTGTGTTTATTTTTGAAAGAGAGAGAGACAGAGTGTGAGCGGGGCAGGGGCAGAGAGAGAGGGAGACACAGAATCGGAAGCAGGCTCCAGGCTCTGAGCTGTCAGCACAGAGCCCGACACGGGGCTCTAACTCACGAACCATGAGATCATGACCTGAGCCAAAGTTGGACACTTGACCGACTGAGCCACCCAGGTGCCTGGCATTCATTTTTTTTTTAAATATCAGGGTAAAATTCATATACATAAAACTCACCGTTTCAGTGTTACATGTACGTGTATTGATAGCACTACCCACAACAGCCAAACAGCAGGAGCAGCCCCCCGATAGATGCGTGGATAGACAAACTGTGGTAGACCCACACGATGGAATATTCTTCAGTCATAGAAAGGAATGAGGTTCTGATACACGTTACAGTGCGGTTGAACCTTGAAAACATTACACTGAGTGAAAGAAGCCAGACCCGAAAGGTCACATATGATTCTGTTGATCTGAAATACCCAAA
Organism: Mungos mungo; assembly: GCA_004023785.1. Taxonomy (NCBI): domain Eukaryota; kingdom Metazoa; phylum Chordata; class Mammalia; order Carnivora; family Herpestidae; genus Mungos; species Mungos mungo. The sequence continues at coordinate 45,178 of PISW01008795.1, read as the reverse complement.
ATAAGCACATCCATGGAGACAGAAAGCAGACTAGAGGTTGCCAGGGGCTGGGAAGAGGACGGGATGGGGAGCAATCACGACCGGGGACCCCTTCGGGGACATGAAAATGTTTTGGGCAGAGGCAGTGGCTGCACAACCTTGTGAATACCTGATTTTGCCACTAAATTGTTCAGTTTAACATAGTTAATTTCATGTTATGTCCATTTCACCTCCATTTAAATAAACAATACTAGGGGCTCCCATGATGGGCCGAGCAGGGTTGGAATCCCATCTTTGCCTCTTTCCTGCTGTGTGACTACAGGCCAGGCACCTAACCTCTCTGTGCCTTGGCTTTCTTGCCTGTGAAACAAGGAAGACTCAATGAGCACATCTTAAAACACCCTGTGGCCTGCGGTAAGCTAAGCGCTGCTTAATTCTGTTATCTCTACTTGACACGTTCTCTTTGGATCTGAACTTTATTCCTTTGTCCTTTTCTTCATGACAGACTCCTGGCCTCTGGTGCCCCCTGTGGTGTCCTGGGTGGAGGCAAAGCTCCTGAAGGCGGAGTCATATCTGATTGTACTGTTTTGAAAGGGCTGATGAATAATGTGCTCCCCCCCCACCTCCCCTCCTCGAATAGACTCTCCAGGGACACACCCTTCTGCCCTTTTCTCCATATCCCCAGTGCCCCGCTGAAGGGCTGGCAAAGAACAAACAGGCCAGGAAATAATTGCTGTCTGTCTGATTTTGACCGCCTGGCCCATAACCAGAAGGCTCTTTTGTGCCTCCCAGAGAATCAGAGTTTTGAGCCCAATAGAGTTGCATTCAAATTCTAGTTCCTGGGTGAACTTGAGAAAGGCGTACACCTCTCTGAATTCGTTGGAAGGTGGAGTTAATTATCATATTTCCTGGGGCACCTGCATGGCTCAGTCGGTTGAGCATCCGGCTTCGGCCCAGGTCATGATCTCACGGTTCCATGATCTCACAGATCTCACAGTTCAAGCCCCACATCGGGCTCTCCGCTGTCAGCACAGAGCCCGCTTCAGAGCTCTGTCCCCATTCTTTCTTCCCCTTCCCTGCTCACACTCTGTCTCTCTGTCTCTCTCTCTGTCTCAAAAATGAATCAATATTTAAAAAAATAAAGAAAAATTTAAAAAATAAGCGTATTTCCTTCATGGGGCTGTTTGGGGATTTCGGTGAAATTATGTAAAGTGATTAGCCCCACGCATAGCATACGGTAAGTTGGATGTGACCTTCGCAAAGATACCTCCCCGCATCCTAACCCTCGGGAACTTTGAACATGGTATTATTTGCCAAAAGGGTCTTTGCCTATGTAATGAAGGACTCTGAAATGGATTATCTGGCTGGACCCTAAATCTAACGACACAGGAGAGAGAGGGCCACGTGAAGACAGAGGCAGAGGTTAGGAGCCAAGTCATGTCTGGAGCCCCCAGAGGCTGGAGGAGACGTGGAAGGATCTTCCCCTAGAGTTTTCAGAGGGAGCGTGGCCTTGCTGACCTTGATCTCAGCCTTCTGGCCTCTAGAACTGGCAGAGAATACATTTCTGTTTTGGTAAGCCCCCCATTTTGTGGCAACTCTAACAGCAGCCATGGGAAACTGATACATAAGAATTAGGGAAACCCATATACTCCCAATATTATTATGATTTGCATTACCATTATTTTTTGGGGGGGGTCAGCATAGAAAGGCTCCCCAAGTTTAGCAATCCCAAATAAAACCACTCCCTCCAAACATAACAAATGCTATTTCTGAACGGCTGATACAGCCCGGGGCATCAAGAAACAAAAAGTAGACGATTGGCTGCAGGATCTCCCTCCCAATCTCAGGCCCCCACTTTCCCCTGCAGTAACTCACTGCTCTTAATCTCCTGAGTATCTTTCCAGAATTCCTGTGCACCTGTATAAACAAATATGAATGGAGGTTCTCATCCTCCCCAACGCACACCTACTTTTACATAAAAGGCAGCATTGAAAATTGTTTAATTGTGGTGGGGCGCCTGGGGGGCTCAGTCGGTTAGCATTGGCTTCGGCTCAGGTCATGATCTCACGGTTCGTGGATTCGAGCCCCGCGTCGGGCTCTGTGCTGACAGCTAGCTCGGAGCCTGGAGCCTGCTTCAGAATCTGTGTCTCCCTCTCTCTTTGCCTCTCCCTGGCTTGCACTCTGTCTCTCTTTCTCAAAAATAAATAAACATTAAAAAATTTTTTTAATTGTTTCATCTGGTAAAATAGACATAACATAAAATGTATCATTGGAATCATTTTTTTCCCATAATATTTTATTGTCAAATTGTTTTCCATATATTGGAACCATTTTTAAGTGTCCTGTTCAGTAGCATTAAATACATCACATTGTTGTATAGCCGTCCCCACCATCCATCTTCAGAACTCCTATCTTTTTTAAATCTTCTCAGATGTTTTTAAAATTTACTTTTAAAATTTATTTATTTTGAAAGAGAGAGAGCATGCACACATGCTCACAAGCAGGGAAAGGGCCGAGAGAAAGAAAGAGAGAGAGAGAGAGAGAGAATTCCAAGCAGGCTCCACAGTGTCAGCACAGAACCCGACCTGGGGCTCAATCCCATGAACCACGAGATCACGACCCGAGCCGATATCAAGAATCCGATGCTTAACCCACTGAGCCACCCAGGCGCCCTTCTTCAGAGCTCTTTCATCTCCCCAAACTGAAACTCTGTCCTCATGAAACACTGATTCCTCATTTCCCCCCTTCTGTTCAGGCCCTGGCCCCCACCTTTATGTCTCTACGGATTTGCCCATTCTAGGTGCCTTGTGTGAGTAGACTCATAGGGTGTGTGTCGTTTTGTGTCTGGCTTCTTGAACTTGGAGTAATGTTTTCTTTCCTTTCTTTTCTGTTCTTTTTTTTTTTTTAATTTTTAAGTCTATTTATTTATTTTGAGAAAGAGGGGTGTGGGTAGGGGCAGGGAGAGACAGAGAGAGACTACCAAGCAGGCTCTGAGCTGACACAGTGCAGAGCCTGATGCGGGACTCGAAGTTACAAACCTTATTTCCTGAGCGAAATCAAGAGTTGGAAGCTTAACTGAGTGAGCCACCCAGGTGCTCCTCTTTTCTTTCCTTTTTTTTTTTTTTTGAAGTTAATTAATTTATTTTGAGAGAGAAAGCAAGCATGAGCAGGGGAGGGGCAGAGAGAGAGAAGGAAACAGAAAATCCCAAGCAGCCTCCCCGCTGTCAGTGCACAGCCTGATGCGGGGCTTGAACTCACGAACCATGAGACCATGACCTGAGCTGAAATCAAGAAGCCAGACACTCAACCGACTGAGCCACCCAGGTGCCCCAGGCACAGCGTTTTCAAGTTCATCCACGTTGTGGCACGTGCCAACCCTTCAATTCAGGGGGGCACGTTTTAGGCTTTCTGTTCTACCTTGCTCGTCCCCACCCCCCACTTCACAACAAATGCTGGAGATCTCACATCGAAACTCTCTCCACACACCTTGTTACTTTTCAGCCGTGTGGATGTCCCGTAGCTGATTTCACTCCCAGCGACAGACATGTTTCAAGCCAGACATGTTTCATCCGTTTGTGCCTGAGCTACCGCTGTAGCGAAAAACCTTGTAGAAATGTCATTTCACACACATGCAAGTGGATCAGTAGAAAAATTTCCCAAAGTGAGATTTCTGGCTCCAACAATATGTGCATTTGTGCTTTTTATAGATTTTGCCAAATTTCCCCTTTGGGGGATAGATTAATCCACACTCCCGCCAGCAGTTAACGGGAGCTCTGCTCCTCTACGGCCTCACCAATAGAGTGGGTCAACCTTTGGAGTTTTGCCAATATGACAGGTGAAAAATGATATCGTGGAGGAGAGAAAATTTGCACTTCCCTTCCATAGCGCGCCGGAACATATTTCATGCGTCCAAGAGCAATTATAGATTTCTCTTTCCTCTCTGGTCACCTTCTTTGCCCATTATTTTTTAAGCTGGCTGATCTTTTTCTTCTTGATTTCTAGGAGTTCTTTATATAGTAAGGAAATTTACTATCTGGTTATCAAATGAGTTGTAAATATTTTCTCCCAGTTTGCATTTCTCCAAACTTTTAAACTTTTTTTTAAAATGGTTTTATTTATTTTTGATACAGAGAGAGACAGAGCATGAGTGGGGAGGGGCAGAGAGAGAAGGAGACACAGAACCGGAAGCAGGCTCCAGGCTCTGAGCTAGCTGTCAGCACAGAGCCCGACGTGGGGCTTGAACCCATGAACGTGAGATCTGACCTGAGCCAAAGTCGGAGGCTTAACCGACTGAGCCACCCAGGCGCCCCTTCTCCAAACTTTTAAATGAATCAACACTAACACTTATTGAGAATTTGATGAATGTCTGGTTTTCTGTGGTACTTTAAACATAAACACACTATTCAACCTTCCTGACATCATTTTTCATCGCTAAATTCTTTATATAACATGCGTCTCTGAAAAATAAGGGTATTTATACACTGACAAATATGCGATCATTCTTCAGGATCGTTTACACCGAACACATATTCAGATTTCCCTGAGTCTCCGAAATGTCTTTTCAGAGTTGATTTTCAGCCCAGACCAACAGAACTTCCTACCACAGTGGGAGTGTTCTGTATCTATGTCTTCCAGCATGGCAGCCACCAGCTGGCTATCGAGTGCCTGAAATGTGTCCAGTAGCAACGAGGAACTAAATTCTTCATTGTATTTTATTTTAGTTACTTTTATTTTTTTAAGTTTATTTATTTCTTGTGAGATAGAGTCTGTGTGTTAGAGAACGGGGAGGGGCCAGAGAGAGGAAGAGACAGAATCCCAAGAAGGCTCAGCACTGTCAGTGCCGAGCCGATGCAGGGCTCGAACTCACGAACCGTGAGATCACGACTGGAGCCGAGATCAAGAGTCCGGCGGTTAACTGACTGAGCCACGCAGGCGCCCCAAGTTGCTTTTAATTTTAATAGCCACGTGGAAAATTAGTAGTCAATATCCCTGATGAACATAGGTGCAAAAATCCTCGACAAAATATGAGCAAACTGAATTCAACGATACACTAAAAGGCCCGCACACCATGATCAAGTGGCATTTATCCCAGGCGTGTGAAGATGGCTCAGTGACTTCAGTGAATGGGACCCACCGCGCTGACAAAATGAAGGATAAAAAAAATCATAAATGGGCATCTCAATACACATTTGACAAAATCCAACGACCTTTCCTAACGGAAACTCTCAACACACTGGGCGTAGAGGAGACGCAGCCCAACATAATAAAGGCCATATATGACAAGCTCACAGCTGACATCATACTCACGGTGAAACACCGAAAACAGACACAAGGTGAGGGTCCCCTGCTCCCACTTCTGTAATACGACACGGTACCGGAAGTCTCCGGAAGTCCTCGCCAGAGCAATCTGGCAGAAAAAGAAATAAAAGGTAAGGGCGACTCGGTGGCTCGGTCTGTTAAGCATCCAACTTCGGCTCAGGTCATGATCTCAGGGTTCGTGAGTTCGAGCCCCACGCCGGGCTCTGTGCCGACAGCTCAGAGCCTGGAACCTGCTTCGGATCCTCTGCCCCCTCTCTCCTTGCTCCTCCCCAGCCCTCGGTGTGCATGCACGCGCGCTCTCTCTCTCAAAAATGAAGAAACATTTCAAGGCAATTTAAAAAAAGAAATAAAAGGTACCCCTTCCTCCCCACTACCCTCCAAGTAGCTACAGGAACAACTACCATATTAGTGCAGATTGAAAGTCTGTCTTCCTGACCCACATACATCCAACCTACTACATTCACTGTCTCCATTCCTCGCCTCCCAACGGGCCCTCAGCCTTTTGCAATCTGCTCTGTGCGCCCCACATGGCAGTGAACCTAGGTCTCCCCCAGCCCCGTCTCTCCCCAAACACTATCGCACTCTCGCTGGTCCAGGCAAAGCCCCCACCGGTGTAACTTCATCCCCCATAACCAATTCCCTGCTCTTCCCAAACCGCTGCCCGAATCTCTAGGACATTTGCCACGTGTTCCTGAACAGGTGCACGTCCTTGAACGATAGGATGTACCACGGTGCGTGTTCGCATGCCCGCTTGCTGTGTGTGTGCCAGCGTGTTGTGCCCGGCACAGGGGTCCTGTGTGCTCACTTTCCAGCTGCATCCTTTCAGCTCAGTGATACACGGCATTTTTGTTAAGAGAGTCAAAGCGGTTGTTAACATTTCCTTCAGCCTCTTCCCACCAAGAACTGTCTTACCGCTTGGCAGGGGGCAGGAATAGGCTGATACAAGTTCATGAGGATATGCATGTGCCTCAAGCATGTTCTCTCAAAGCCCAAGTATTTAGGGGATCACCTCTCAGATTTTTTTAAAAAAAGTTTACTTATTTTGTTTTTTTAATGTTTTTTACCTATTTTTGAGAGAAAGAGAGAGACAGCATGAGCAGGGGAGGGTCAGAGAGAGAGACACACACAAAATGTGAAGCAGGCTTCAGGCTCTGAGCTAGCTGTCAGCATAGAGCCTGACGCGGGGCTCGAACCCACAAACCGTGAGATCATGACCTGAGCCAAAGCTGGACACAACCGACTGAGCCACCTAGGCGCACGAAAAGTTCACTTATTTTGAAAGACAGAGGCGGGGGAGAGACAGGGAGAGAAAGAGGATAGGTACTGGAGACAGCAGGGGAGGGGCAGAGGGAGAGGGAGGGAGAGAGAATCCCAAGCAGGCTCTGCGCAGTCAGCACAGAGCACGACACAGGGCTTGAACTCATGAACCTCTGAGCTGAAATCAAGAATCAGAGGGTTAACCGACTGAGCTCCCCAAGAGCCCCTCACCTCTCAGGATTTTGTTGTTTTTTGTTTTTTTTTTAAGTTTTTAAACGTTTATTTATTTTTGAGAGAGGGAGATAGCGCGAGCAGACTCGGAAGCAGGCTCCAGGCCCCAAGCTGTCAGCACAGAGCCCAACTCAGAGCCTGACTCGGGGCTTGAACTCACAAACCATGAGATCATGACCTGAGCCATGAGATCATGACCTGACCCAAAGTCCGACACTCAAACAACTAAGCCCCAATCCAGGCACCCCAGGTTTTTATTTTTTCAATGTTTATTTTTGAGAGAGAGAGAGAGAGAAAGCGAGAGAGAGAGAGAGACAGACAGACAGACAGAGTGCAAGCAGGGGAGGGGCAGAGAAAGAGAGAGAGAGGGAGACACAGAATCTGCAGCAGGCTCCAGGCTCCAAGTGTCAGCACAGAGCCCGACTCAGAGCCCAACTCGGGGCTCGAACTCCCAAACCACAAGATCATGACCTGAGCCCAAGTCAGACGCTTAACCAACTGAGCCACCCAGGCGCCCTTGTTATTTTGTAAACCTCAGTTCATTCCTTTTTTCTTTTTTTTTTTTTCCCTCAACTTTTCCTTTGGCTCTGATGATGCAATACCTTCAACAATAGTTTCTCCAGATCATGTCAACTCATCAAAACCCTGCTTGCAACATATTTCCCCAAACCTGTTGGGCCGGGTATCCTCTGACACTAGATTCCATTTTATCCATGGATCTATCTGCACGGTATTCATACATTTACGATATTTTTTTTCTCTTACCCTATTGTGTAGCTTGAAAAGTTAGAACTCGCCCCCTAATCATAACACAATGCCTAATAAGCAGAAAGGCACCAGCTTTTATGAGGATTTGCCAGTGTAACCGGAGGGTGTCTTGTCTGCATTCCAACACGCCAAGGGTCAGATTCTCCTTACTAGCTGGCACATTCGTAGACAGTTTTCAATTTCTTTTTTTTTCTTCTCCCTTTTAGCAAAACTCCATGGAGATCTTTCTCTTGCCACTTGGGGCAGGAGCAGGTTGCTGTATTTTAAAATGCTATGGGGTCTGGGTTTCACCCCATTAGCACTACGTTTGTTTCCACTGTGGGCTTAGTAGTTTAGATTGTGCAACTTTCTTACTGCACCTTCCTAGAAAGATGGACACGCCTGTGGCCTCCAGCTACCAACCTCGGTGAGTATGCTTACTTGGGGCAAAACTTTCAATGAATATAAAAATTTGGAACCGAACCACCAAGTCACAGTTCTCTTGGCTCTTTTATTTTATTTTATTTTTTTATATAGCTTATTTATTTTTGAGACAGAGAGAGACAGAGCATGAATGGGGGAGGGGCAGAGAGAGACACACAAAGAATCCAAAGCAGGCTCCAGGCTCTGAGCTGTCAGCACAGAGCCCAACTCGGAGCCTGACTCAGGGCTTGAACTCACAAAGCATGAGATCATGACCTGATCCAAAGTCGGACACTCAAACAACTAAGCCCCAACCCAGGCACCCCAGGTTTTTAATTTTTCAATGTTTATTTTTGAGAGAGAGAGAAAGAAAGAGAGGGAGAGACAAATAGACAGAGTGCAAGCAGGGGAGGGGCAGAGAGAGAGAGAGGGAGACACAGAATCTGAAGCAGGCTCCAGGCTCCAAGTGTCAGCACAGAGCCCGATGCTGGGCTCGAACCCACAAACCGCGAGATCATGACCTGAGCCGAAGTCAGCCACTTAACCCACTGAGCCACCCAGGCGCCCCAAAGTTCTCTTGCCTTAACAGAGTCCCAGAGACGGGCTTAATTAAATAAGAAGAAGGTTGGTCTCTGCTGGCGGAGAGCTGGGAAGTCCACGTCCTTCTGTCCATCGCTGTACTGTCCCCTACGGTAGCATCTCCACGGACGTTTGTCTAGAGACATCTTTCGTTGTCATACCTGCGGGGGAGGGGGGGAGGCTGCTGGCATCCAGTGGGTGGTGGCCAGGCACGCTCGCTGCTTAACAGCCTACAACGCACAGGACCCTTTCCCACCACAAAGGACAGTTTGGCCCCGTGTGCCGATGGTGCAGCCTGTTCTAGAAAAGTCCCCACTCCCTTTTCTTCATGACAGTTGGCACGGGGTACACCGCCCCCCCGGGTTTGTCTGTCACTTCCTGATATTGTCATTTATCACTTCCTGATATTATCATTTAACTTGTTTCTCTACCCTTTCCATTTCCTGCAAACTGGATGGGAGATTCGGAGATTTAATCAGAGTCGGGTTGAACATTTTGGCAAGATGTGTCCCAGGGGAAGCCGTGAGCTTCCTTTCGCATCAGGAGGCCCATGCGGGCGCAGGTCCCTTGACTGTGATGTTGAGCTTCCTTGCAGCCAGTGCTGGTGACAGCCTGGCCTCTGGGAGGAAGCCCGAGTCCCTGCACACAGGGAGCATCAGGCGCCCAGGGCGTATCTTGTTCCCCATCATTCTTTCACCTGATGCTGCGTGACGCCCGTCGATGATCTTTGCCCAGATCAATGATTTCCTTGGCCTTTGCAAAATGGCAATTTTTCCTTTTCTTTTAAGTTTATTATTATTATTATTTTATAGTTTATTCATTTTCTTTTTAATTTTTTTGGTGTTTTTTATTTATTTCTGAGAGACAGAGAGAGGCAGCACGAGTAGGAGAGGGTCAGAGAGAGAGGGAGGTACAGAATCGGAAGCAGGCTCCAGGCTCTGAGCTAGCTGTCAGCACAGACCCCGACGTGGGGCTTGAACCCACAAACCGTGAGATCATGATCTGAGCCGAAGCCGGACGCTTAACCGACTGAGCCACCCAGGCGCCCCTAAGTTTATTTATTTTGAGAGAGAGAAAGAGAGGGAGAGCACGAATCTCAAGCAATATCAAGCCCCAATACGGGGCTTGAATTCAAAAAACTGTGAGATTGTGACCTGAGCCAAAATCAAGAGCTGGATGGATGCTCAACTAACTGAATCACCCAGGCACCCCAAAATGGCATTTTGTCTAATTCTCTCGTTCCTTCTACATTTTTAAAAAGGTTTATTTATTTTTAGAGAGAGAGAGAAAGAGAAAGCAGGTGAGGGGCAGAGAGAGGGGGAGAGAATCCCAAGCAGGCTCCGCACCACCAGCGCCAAGCCTAATGCAGGGCTTGAACCCACGAACTGTGAGATCATGACCTGAGCTGAAAACCAAGAGCCCGAGAGCCAGAGGTTCAACTGACTGAGCCACCCAGGCGCCCCGTCCACCTACATTTTTTATTCTTTTTAATGTTTTACTTATTTTTGAGAGAGAGAGAGAGAGAGAGAGAGAGAGAGAGAGAGAGAGCGTGAACAGGGGAGGGTCAGAGAGAGGGGGAGACACAGAATCCAAAAACAGGCTCCAGGCTCTGAGCTGTCAGCACAGAGCCTGACGGGGGGCTCGAACCCACAGACTGTGAGATTATGACCTGAGCCGAAGTCGGACGCTCAACCGACTGAGCCACCAAGGCGCCCCAAAATGTGTGTTTTTAACTTTCAAATTGGGGTATAACATATATAAAGTACATAGATTTTGAATGGAGCGCTCAGGGAATTTTCCTATCTATATACCCATGCACATACTATCAGATTAAAAAAAAAATAGAACACTTCTAGCCCACACTACCTTCCTTGCCAAAACACTTATCATGAATACTTGTGTTTGAAGAATTGATTTCCAGGCTTGGCTGTGCTCCTTTGGGGTTCAGAGACTTCAGGAAGGTGGGGAAATGGATGGGAGGTGGCAATAGGGGTTCTAGTCCTCCCTCCAGCCCCCCACGCACACAGGGCTGACCCCCACCTGTCGTACAGACGCAGCAGGAGCTGAGCTACCTGCTCTGCCCGGAAGTCTCATTCATTCTTGGGCGGACTTGTCAGCGCCGGGGCTCAGCGGGCATTTCCAGGCTGATTGAAACTGCTGCCGCTTCTCCTCTTCCATCAAGGGTCACACCCAGGGGCATCGGAGCACATTGGAAAGGCCCAGAAAAGGAGACAGGCTGTGTGGGCTCCGCTGCTTCCCAGCTGTGTGATCCCGGAGGAAGCTACTCCTACTTCTCAGATTCTATTTGCTTACCTGTCGCTGTTGAGAGGATTTCTGGGGAGTCACCTGGCCACCTTTACTTCTCTGATCTCGGCCTCCTGACACTTTCCTCTTGGCTCATTCTGCCCCATCAGGATGTTTGTTTCCCCCACTCCTGCCAGCACCCCCCTTGCCTCTGCAGTTCCCTCCACCTGGGTTTTATGGGGTTTGCTTCTTCTCACAACTCAGGTTCAGTTTGCGGGACCCCTCAGGTGACACAGGCTACTGCACCCTGTCACTCCTCTCCCACTCCCTCCGACATCACTCTTACAGCCCTTTAAAAACCTATCATGTAGTCATTTCACTAATTAACTGTGTCTCTCAGTCAAATGCAGTGTCTTAGGATTTGTCTGCTTTCTTCACTTTTACAGCCCTGGCCTCGGGCCCAAGAGGTGTGAACTGGGTTGAATCAGGAAACAGAAGCTCAGAGACAGAGCACTTTGTCTCACTGTCACACAGCAGGACTACAGTTAGAACCATGGACCCTGGGCTTTTTCGTTCTTTTTCCTGCCTCTGGTGGAGACCATGGCGCAAAATTGAAGGAGGTGGCCGGGGCGGTATGTGTGTGTGCACCAAAAAACTCATTTATCAAGATCATTAATATTTTGAGAAATCAAAATTAATGCAAAAAAATCCGCTGACCCAATCTTGCACTTGCATGACTCACCTCATCTTCATCTCAGTCCTGGCGGAGCCTATCTTTACTTAAAATTCTGGTAATTTCTCTCCCATTAATTTTGATACTTAAAAACTATTGGAAAGAATGTCATTTATCTTGATGATTGAGTTTTTGCGCCCTCACCCTAGTCTCGACCCACGCTTCTGTCTCTTCTCTCCTGGAGAAACTGAGGCAAGGACGACGGTGGGGGGGCAGGACGGAGGGGGAAGAGCGGCGGGGGGCCGGTGTGGAGCCTTGGTGAGCAGCCCAAGCTCCCCTGAGAGGTGCTGGGCGCCGACCTTTGCTTATCGCCCGCGCTAGAAGCCTCTAATGAAGTCCTCCGCTTGCAGGAGACCTTTCCCAGCGCTGTCCGCACCGCCTGCGGGGCCGAGATAGCCGCGGTTGTCCCGGCAGTCGCGACCTTTCCCGGCCCGATAGAGGGGGGAGGCGAGAGCACTCGCGGGAGCCGGGTCTAGGGTCTAGGCGGAGGTGGCGGGGGAAGTTTGCTCAAGGGACGGGACCTGGGATTGAACCCAGACTTGACTCCCCACAACTGTCTCACCATCCTAGGGCAGTGGGGGGGGGGAGGGGGAAGAGAGCCCAGTGACGTCATCGAACCCCCTAGCCCTGCCCCGCAGCTAACGTCACAGACGAGCTGCGCGCGTCACCGCATTCCTCCCGTGACGTAAGCGCGCGAGGCCAGGAACTGACCCACCGGGGAAGGAAGAAGTCTGAAGGAAGAGAGCTTGCCTTTCTCGCCTTTTATAGTTGGTAAGGCGTTTAAAGTACGCAGAGCGGACTACTACTCCCAACTGGCCTTGCGTGCCGCGCATGCGCACGGTCCCCAGCTACAGAGCGCGGCAAACCTTTGGAATAGATTGACATCCCTTTAGCAGAACCGTAAGGCAGGTTTTACAGCTGCAAACCAATCCCAACCTCACAGACCCCACCCCTTTATTCTTAGGCCGATGCTTCCTTGCGGGAGTGATGGGTTCTTCTGCCTTTGAGGGTTCAGTTTCCTTTGATGGGCATTCATACCCATGAATCAGAGCGTCTAGAAGTCGAGAGGGTGTTGAAAAGCGTGACTTAGGACCAATAGCGTAGCAGCAGGACCTAGCGTCGTCCAATCGCTTCTCCCGGCGCCGCCAATCACCCGAGACTCCGCCCCCGCTCGTGACGTGTGTAGGGTGGGTAGCAACAGTTGCCCCGGTGAGGGAAACGGAGGCGCCATAGCCACGGTAGTCGTGGCGACCAAGCAACCCGGCAACGCGAGTCAACAACAACAACCGCCCGGCCGACCCCCATCCCCACCCCCCTTGCCCGGCCCGGGGACCCCGGCACGTTCCGTACCCCTCCCAGCATCGCCTCCGAGACCTCTGGAAAGCCCTTCTGCGGAGAGAAGTAGGAAGAAGCCGAGGTAACCCGGGCGGCCCTGGAGTGGCGGGCCCGGCCAGGGAGGGCGGCGGGGCCCGGGCGGCGGGTGTCGCTGTAATCATAGTCCGGGGGGAAGGGGCGGGCGGTCAAAATGGCGGCGGCGACTGTCGGGGCTGTGGGGGAGGGGGCCGGGGCCCGGCTGGGGCGACACCACCCGCCCCTGGGGTCCAGGGCCCAGCCCCTGCGAGGGGCGGGCGCTAGCAGGCCGGCGGCGAGTGGAGGTCGGCTGGACGGGGCGGGGGGCTTTTAAATGTTGGGAGGCGCGGAGAGGCGGGCCTGGGGAGGCTGGGCCAATGGGAGCGAGGGAGGGGCGAGGCGGGGCCGAGGTGAGTGGGCGGGGCCAGGTCGTAAGGTGTGGGCGGGGCCGGCGGGTGCAGGTGGCGGGGGAACCGGGTGGGGCAGCTGCCGCCGGAGCCTCACCGCCTCCCAAAGCGATGGGAGGCCCCCTGTGCCGCGTCGCTTTAGAAATCAACTTCCCCAGTCATCCCCAGTACTCAGTGCCTGCCACATCTGCGGCCTCAGTTTTCTATCCTGTAAAGTGGGGAGAATCATTGCTCTCGTCCCTTTTCTGCATTTCAGGGATTTCTGACTCCTTTCAGGAATTTCTTTAAGCCTCATCTTTGAACTTTTACTGCTGTGTGCTGTTTTTGAATATGGTTTGACAGACCTGTTAGCTAATCTTGACTAAAGCACTTCTGTCTGTTCCTAAATCTGCCACTATCCCTCTGGGAGAAAGCAAAGGAAAACAAAGTTTCATGGCGAAACTGTGAGCTAGGAATACGGCTTCAGCCGGGAACATTTGGTTTGCAGAAATTGAAGCCTGTGGTGGGGAGATGAGTGATCTGGGGTGACTGAGATAGAAGAACAGAAACTTGATTGCTTCTCTGTGGGCTGCTCTCTTAGACCTGGCGTTGCCCGGGGCCAGAGGACTTGCTTCTGGAGATGGGATGATTTCTAACCTCCTTGGCCATCAAAGTCTCCCTTTCTGGAAATAGGAAGCAAATGGCGCCCGTGGAAGTTTTCTTAGATTTCTTAAGCTGCTTCTCTTGGCCAGACACATGTTTTTGTGTCAATCAAGTTGGTGTCAACTGGGTCACATGTCACTGAGGAGGTACCAGCCTCCGGAGCCACGTGGGCAGGAGCTGCGCATCAAGATAGGAGGAAAGGGGAAGTGTTCCGTGTTTGTTACAGGAGACTCGGAGCAAGTGCTTTGCCGGGCAACAGGATCTGCCAGCTTGGGGAAGAGTTTATTTTTTTTCAGATAGCCAGCTGGGCCAAGTCCGCTTTGCCTGTTCTCTGTCTTGCTTTGGAGTTAGGTATCCGCAGAGCTGAGCGGCGGTGTGCAAACTGGAGCCGTTTGCTTTTAAAAATCAACTTCGGGGCGCCTGGGTGGCTCAGTCAGTTGAGTGTCCGACTTCGGCTCAGGTCAGGATCTCATGGTTCGTGGGTTCGAGCCCCGCGTGGGGATCTGTGCTGACAGCTCAGAGCCTGGAGCCTGCTTCAGATTCTGTGTCTCCCTCTCTCTCTGACCCTCTCCTGCTTGCGCTGTCTCTCTCTCTCTCTCAAAAATAAATAAAACATTTTAAAAAAATCAGTAAACTTCAAGGAAAAGGATTGTTTCAGGCTCTCCTAAAACTTTCTGTCAAGAATTTGAGACAAGGGGTGGGGGATGGGGGCTCGGTGTCTCACTTCTGGGGACTTTTTCTAGACCCGGTCCTCTCTGAGAGGTGACAGGACCCAGTGAAAGTTCGGAAAGGCAGAGATCAATTTTCAGTGCAAATCTGGAAATACCGAGTCGCCAGAAAGGTCCTCACCACCTGTTGGAAAGGCAGACTTTGAGCAGAAGGCGATGTTAGCCAAGATCTAGTCTTGTTAACTGCCCCTCTCCCCGCTGTAACGTTTATATTTGAACGGCCCAAGCGCAGCAGGCTTTCTGACGGGGGTGGGGGGAGGTGTGGGGAGCATGGGTTGTTTTGCTTGTGGAAGCAATCAGCTGCCTTCTCACGTGTGCCCTTGGATGAGTTACTTCTCTAGACCTCAGTTTCCTTTGGTCTAAGCGAGGGGCAGTGATCACTGGTAATACTTTTAATCTCATACTCCTGTGTTATGGATCCGGTAAAAGATACACGTTGAACTTCAAATACATAGTAACTGCTTGACCTGCCTTAGCTGCCGCCGTTATTATCTTGATTGTCCTTTCCTGCTCAGCCCTCGGAATTACACCGCTTGCATTTATTTTTATCATTTTGAATTGGGTGAGAGCCTAGTGGCTCTAAAGGGTGACTCACTTACTGGGCTGTGTGGGCAGATGACAGAGATGACAGAGACCCCAGGACGCTGGACGTTCCTAGTGAGAGAGTGCCATCCCCCTTGCTCCCGAGCAGCCCTTCTCCTGCAGCAGGAGAGCAGCCAGACAGAAAAATTCTCCTGGGCCTGGCCCCAGACTCAGCCCCAAAGCTTCTGGGAGGCAGCTGGGTGAGCCAGGAGTGTGGGTGTCGTGGGAATGGCGTGCCTGGAGCTGAAGTCCTTGCCCCCCCCCATCCCAACATCTCGGGGCTGCTGGGCCAGGCCGACTTCCCCAGGGAGGCAGCCTGCAGATAGCAACGGCGCACTCCATACTCTCTTCTCGGGCTGGGGACCCCGTTCTGGGCCGGCGGGGGTGGGGGGGCATCGCCCACTGCTGGCAGGCAGAGGCAGGGGGCAGTAACTTTTTCACAAGGTCTCGTCAATTGGTAGGTTCAACGTGACCGTTGAGCCTCACTAGCAGTGTGTTCCTGGCCTGTGGACGCTCATTTGACAGTAAAAGTTGAGCCCCGCCATGTGCCCATCAGGGTTCTAGGACCTGGAGATCAGTGATGGCCTGGCAGGCCAGGCCTCTGCCCTTGGAGAGCTTGTGTTTCTGGTCAGGGAAGGAAGAGGAACTATGACTAGGAGGATGAGGGGCCGCCTGGGTGGCTCAGTCGGCTAAGCGGCCGACTCTTGACTTCGGCTCAGGTCATCATGATCTCACGGTTGTGAGCCCGCGCCCCGCACTGGGCTCTGCGGTTGCAGAGCAGAGTCGGCAGAGACCTCTGTCTCCCTTTTTCTGCCCTTCCCCTGCATACTCTCTCTCTTAAAAATAATATAAGATAAACATTTAAAGGGGCGCCTGGGTGGCTCAGTCGGTTAAGCATCCGACTTCGGCTCAGGTCATGATCTCACAGTTCGTGGGTTCGAGCCCCACGTCGACTCTCTGCTGACAGCTAGCTCAGAGCCTGGAGCCTGCTTCCGGTTCTGTCTCCTTCTCTCTCTGCCCCTCCCCCTCTCGTGCTCTGTATCAAAAATAAAGAAAACATTAAAAAAAAAGATAAACATTTAAAAAAAGAAAAGGGGCACCTGGGTGGCTCAGTTGGTTAAGCATCTGGCTTCGGCTCAGGTCATGATCTCACGGTTCGTGGGTTCGAGTCCCACATCAGGCTCTGTGCTGACAGCTAGCTCAGAGCCTGGAGCCTGCTTCAGATTCTGTGTCTCCTCCTCTCTCTGACCCTCCCCTGCTCATGCTGTCTCTCTCAAAAATAAATAAAAATAATAAAAATAATTTAAAAAGAAAATAAAAGCAAATAAGGAAGTACATGTCCAGGAAGAAAATAAAGCAGGAATATGTACTTCAGAGTGCTTGAGGTGGGTGGCACACGTGAGACCCAAGAAGGTGACATATAACCTGAATGATACGAGGCAGCCAGCACTGGAGAATGGAGGTGGAGGTGAGGAGAGCATGTCAGTCAGGCGGAAGAGTTGGTGCAAAGATCCTGAGGCAGGAGGAAGCGTGGAAGATTCTCGGAGCAAGAGCCAGTTTTTCTAGAACATGCAAAGTGAGAAAGGGAGAGACTTGAGGGGCTAGTTCACAGCCCCAGAGGTCTCAGGAAGGGCTCTGGATTTTATTTAGTTTCTGTAATAGGAGCCTTGGAACCTTCTGTATGCAGGCGTGACAAGGTAGGATTTGTGTTTCAAAGGATCTTAAAGACTGTGGAGGCAAGACCGGAGCTGGGAGCCGATAATGAGAGTGCTGTGGGGGCCTGACACCTTAGGCTGGCTGACGGAAGTGGAGGGAAGTGTCCAGCCGTAGGATCTGTTTTGGGGAAATTTTTGAGACGTCTTAAAACCTAACTGGTTATAGAGATTCAAGGAAACGCACATCATGATATTTAAGTTCCCCGTTCCCTTGCAAGTTCCTTATTGAACCCGTTCTACAGATGAGGAAAGTGAGTTTTCTTTCCATTTCCTTAAGAGAGGCTTGTCCAAGGTGTAAACCGTTTGTAGAATCTGGCATCCAGAACAGAGGTTGGCAAACTATGGCTGCCACCTGGTTTTGTGAACTAAGAATGATTTTGACCTTTAAGAGATTGAGGGGAAAAATCAAAAGAATATTTTGTGGCATGAATAAAATGTCATGATATGCTACTATATGAAATTCAAATCTCGGTGTCTTTAAATAAAGTTTTATTAGCACATAGCTGCACTCATTTGTTTTCATATTACCGATGGCTGCTTTCACTGCAACAGCAGAGTCAAGTAGTTGGAATAGAGGCTGCCTGCACACAGATGGACTGATTCAAAGATTGATGCGAACATTCCCCCAAAACAGATACTGACTTGGGAAGACAGGTACAGCCATCGGTGCTTTTCTTGGCAGTTTTCATTGCCGAGGAGCAGATTTGCTGAGTGACTCCCTCGGTTTGTGTGCCCTGCTCTGTAAAGAAAGGGGTCTCGTGCCGTATAAGTGTTTGTGACTTATTTCTCTCTAGGGAGCACCCTGCGGAACAGTGCTTAACCTAGTCGTCCACAAACAGAAGGGAAAGGGCTCCCTGGTCAAATATTTGGGGGAAACTCGGTCTCCCGTATTGTCCTTCCTGGAGACTGATCAACAATGACAGTGCTGAGAAGACATCCGACGGAGAGTTGGTTTAACTGTTTCATTAGTCTCCCCTCCTCTTTTTCAAATAAAATTTCTTAATGTTTATGTATTTTTAAGAGAGAGAGAAACAGACTCTGAGTGGGGGAGGGGCAGAAAGAGAGGGAGGCACAGAATCGGAAGCAGGCTCCAGGGACACAGGGCTCGAACTCACAAACAGTGAGATCATGACCTGAGCCCGAGTCAGACGCTCAAGCGACTAAGCCACCCGGGCAGGTGCCCTTCCCCTCCTCCTCTTCAAGTTTGGCCGGTTAGTCTTCAGTGCCGCTTCTGTCCACTGCCCCTGGGGGGAAGGAATGAGGTCTTTTGGGCTTTGCACCTCATGGAGGAGAAAGCACCTGCAAATGTGAGGTTTTTCTTTTTTATTTTATTTTTTAAATGTTTATTTATTTGAGAGAGAGAGAGAGAGAGAGAGAGAGCGCACGAGCATGAATGGGGGAGGGGCAGAGAGAGACACACACAGAATCTGAAACAGGCTTCAGGCTCCAGCTGTCAGCACAGAGCCCAATGTGGGGCTTGAACTCACAAACTGCGAGATCATGACCTGAGCTGAAGTCAGACACTTAACCGACTGAGCCACCCAGGCGCCCCTGTGCAGAGCTTTTAAAGTCCTTTCCTTGTGGGAGGTGGCCCAGGAGCAAGCCTCCGCCTGGGCCCAGAAAGCCCAGGCCAGGGTTTCTCACAGAGGTCCCCTGGGGCCACCTGCCTGGGAATCATCTTGTGGGGAGTTAGCTCAAATGGCAGACTCTGGGGCCATCCCAGAGCTCTGGGGAGTGGGACCCAGGAACCTGCATTTAACTAGCTCCCTAGGTGGCACTGAGGAACACTAGGGTTGGGTCCCCTACCCCCATGCCGACACCTCTTTCTAAGAGTCTGAGGAATGTGTGTGTCTTCCTCCCGCCCCCCCCCCATCTCTAAGTGGCACAGATATTTGTTCAACGATAATGAGAAGAGCGGCTTGCACCCCTCAGTGCTTCCTGGGTGCTGGGCTTGTCTCGTCGGACCTTTACACCAGCCCTGTGCATTGGTGACCTCCTTGCCCCCAGATACAGACGGGGAAACTGAGGCCTGGGGGAAGGTCAGGAACATGTTCGTGAATTAAGAGACCACTCAGGGTTCAGGTCGAGGTGGGTCTGACACCAAACTGACGGACACCGATCAGCAGCAGTGACTCGAGCCCCTGAGCTCGGCCAGAGTTGGGACCCTGTGGTGTGAGGAGCCCCCATAAGGCAGCCCCTCCCTCTGATGCCGGCATGGAGTTTGAGGGGCAGGGGCTGCAGGAAGATGCCTTTTCCTTGCATGTGTCGGTGTTAAACCTCTGGGGGTGGGGCTCAGAGATGTGCCCGTTGAAGAACAAAGAAGACGCTGTATCCAGTGATTGGGAGAAAAGAGCCATGAGTGCCTGGCTCCTGGGGTGGGGCTGGGGGTAAGAGCCCACTTCCGGAGATCAGAGAAGCCCAGGGTCAAATCCTCCCCTTACCAGTTGCCGGGCACCCTTGGCATGGTTTTGCTCGTCTGTAAAATGGCCACGGTGGCCCCTCCCTCGTGGGGCTGCTGTGTGCAGAGGCGATTGCGGCCAAGGGTCCCGGGGCCTCCGGTCAAGCAGGGGTCATTTCTCTCCCCCTCCTTCCCCTTGCACATCCCACTCCTCGTCACCAGGGGCCGGAGGGCCGCCTGTCGGCACGTGGTGGCACGCAGGCACTCCAGGGCTGTGGTTCGGTGGCCGGCGGGGCCTGGAGTGCCCACAGGTGTCACAGGCGACCACAGGCAGGGCTGTCCGACCCAAATACTCCCCTGGGCCAGGCAGGGGCCGCGACGGTACCGGGGCTGGAGCCTCTGTTAGTCGCTCTAGTGCTTGTTCCGCTGTCCTCAGATGCTCAGGAGCTGGGGACGACACCCGGCAGTGTGGGCGGCAGCAGGGAAACCGTTTGCCCGTCTTCTGATGAGGCCCCGGCCTGGTGAGGGGGAGGTGGGGCTCTCGGGGTGAGGCTTAGCCCTGGGGGGGCGGCAGCTAGAAGGGACTGGGCTCATCAGGAGGGGCCGGGCGCCTCGCCCAGTACCTGGGAGCAGGACCACGACCCCTTAGCAGCCAGAAAAGCTGCCTCTGGCTGGTTGGGGCGGCCCCATTCTGAGGTCGGCAGTGATCAGCCCGGTCCCTCTATGGCCAGGGCCTGCTCCCAGCCCGGTGCCCTTAGACTCAGAAGTGCAGTCTTCCTGTGATGAGCTCACATCTGCTGTGTGGCTTCGGGCAAGCTCCTTAACCTCTCTGAGCTTCAGCTGGCAGAGCAAAGCCAAACCTAGGCATGGTCGTTGCAGAGTTTAAAATGAAATAATAGAGAGAACGCACTCAGCACAGTGCCCAGTCTGCCCAGTCTGCGAGAGCCCTCAGGAGAAACGTACCATTGGTCTCTGGGTGAGGGCCCAAGACCCCACCCTCCCTCACCCTCCTGTGACACAGGGGTTCCCCAGGCAGCAGAGGCTGGGAAGGAAGAAGGTAGAAGCCCTGGACGGGGGTGAGTGGAAGCGGTGTAGGCCAGCCCCCGTCCATGACCAGTCCCGCCTGCAGTGACGGGCCGCTGGTCTCTGGCCACCAGCCTCGGGATTTAATTAAGTTAGCGATGAACCTAAATGTGTCTCTAGGGGGCCCAGGGCTGCTCCTGGTTTCCTCTGCCTGTAGATTAATTCTTGTTTTTCCTTCTTTTGTTTTTGTTTTTTTTCTGTGTGTTTTTTTTGTTTTGTTTTGTCCCCCCCCTCTTCTTCCCAAGGAAGGGGGAAAAAAAGCCTTATTTATTATCATTTTCCCCACTGTTGGCATGGCAACACCAGCGTACGTTACTGAGCTACAGGGAGCCCCGCCACCACCCCAGCCACCGCAGGCCCAGCCCCAGCCCCCGCCACCGCCACCGGCGGCGCCCCAGCCCCCCCAGCCGCCTGCCGCCGCCGCTACCCCCCAGCCCCAGTATGTCACCGAGCTGCAGAGCCCCCAGCCCCAGGCGCAGCCCCCCGGCGGCCAGAAGCAGTACGTGACGGAGCTGCCGGCCACCCCCGCGCCCTCGCAGCCGGCGGGCGCCCCCACCCCGAGCCCAGTGTCCCAGCAGTACATCGTGGTCACCGTCTCCGGTAAGTGGACATGTGCTTGGAGCCGGGGGTGCCCTGTGGCCGGCTCGGACGGGAGTTTGGGGGGTCCTGCGTCCTGGATGCGAGGGGCACAGTGATGCCCTCCCTCTGTCACAGTGCCTGGCAGCAGCCCGGCAGCTTTCAGGCTCTCTGGGGTCCCCCGGTGGGACTTCAGGGGTGTTTCTGGGGAAGCAGCGGTCAGGCCAAGCAGCGAGGCTTCTGCACGCCTATATGCCTTCCCACCAGGGCACCTCTTAGAGCTGTTTCTGTCTCTGTCCCCAAGAAAACTGCTCCTTGAGGAAAGGACTGGGCAGGGGACTGAAAGTTTGCAAAGGGAGATGGAGGGTGAGCTCCGCCTGGCCGCTGCCTTCTGGGCCTGCCCTCATTTCCCACGAGGCGCTCATGGGGGCGCTTTAGGGAGGTCAGCCCGGAGGCCTTCCCGGAGGTGCCACCTTTTCTGGCAGGACCCAGGGGTTGAGGGGGGCCGTTGGTTGTGCAATTTCATGATCGTGTGGCCAAGGACCCCTGTTTCTCACTGCAGCCTCTCCTGTGGCTGTGGAGAAAGTGACCAGGAAGCCTGAGTCGTGGCGTCTGTCTTTCCCATGTCCTAGTTCTTTCCAGGCTGGAGATGGGCCCAGCAGGAGGGACTGGGGGCAGAGGGTCAGGACAGGGAGCCACACCCCTGAGAGGGCGGGGCTAAGACCTGGACTGGCCATCTTTAGTGGTTTCCAGAGTGCATGATGGGGGTGGGGGGTGGGGCAGAGAATGCCTTGAAGCTCCTCAGTTCTTCCAACATGGAAAAACAAGGAGGGGGTATCGGACCGCAAAGCCATCCTGGGAGGGCGTGGAAGGGGTGGGTCAAGACTGGGTTTAGGGAGACAGGATAATATAGAGTGACATGTGGCAACTGACATGGCCCCAGGGGACCAGAGCAGATGTAGCCCGAGCCCTGAGCAGCACCCTTGAGGCTCCTGGCAGTGTCGGGGCTGGGGGTGGGGGCAGGCAGTGGGGGCAGGCAGGGGCTCAGAGTGGTGACCCTTTACCGCAGGGACTATGTTACGAGAGAGGCATGCTGGGAGGACCAGCCACGGACGTGGCCAGGGTTCCCAGGCCGCACATCTCTAGCAGGCTCTCAGCACCGCCCAGTTATCCCACGAGGCTTTCTCCCCAGCACACCCCACCTCCCAGGTCTGCCAGAAAGCCACCCTCACCCCCAGCATCTCGTCTCACTCTGCACCCCTGATCCCTGACCCTGCTGCTACCTCGCTGGGGACAGGCGCCGTCCCTTATCAAGAAGGACCCCATCTCCCCTGAGCTGGCCCCATAGCTCTCTGGGTCTCAGGGCGCCCACCTGCTCTGCAGATCCCAGGCCGTCCCCTCCACGGCCTCATGGCTGGATCCCGCTCTTGCAGACCTTTCCCACCACCCTGCAAAAGGGAAACAGCTCCCATTTCCACCAGAAACCCAGTCCCTGCACCCCTCCGGCTGCTGCCCACGTCTTCATTTCCTTTTAAGTTCAAATTCCTTGAAGGATTCCCCCTCCCTTCCCTTCACTCGTGTTCTCTCTTCGGCTGCCTGTGCCTTTCCCCCGCCCAGGGCCCCAGTCGGAGTCACCCACAGCTCCATCTCGTCCGTGTGCTGGGCCTCGTCCTCAGTCGCTGGGAACTGCCTGGCACACTGGTCACCCTCCTGCCCTGGTTTCTGCCCACCTCCCTGCCTCCCTTCTCTGTCCCCTTTGCTGTTTCCTCCTCATCTCCCTTCATGGTGGCCTCGTCCGGTGTGTCCGCTCTCACTCCCACCCTGGTGCCGGCAGCACTCCCTGGGCCATGACCTTGAACCCCAGCCACCTGTGGCCCATCCATTTAGGGTTGAACAGGGCCTCTCAAGCCAGCATGGCCAGGTAGAACTTCCGGTTTTCCCCCTCAGCCAGCCCGCCCTCTCCTGAGATTTCCTTGTCATAATAACACCACCCCCAGGCCCAGGACAGCCTGGCTTCCTGTCCTCCCCACCCTTCAGCAGGACGTCTTGGCCCCAGCTCCCAAATGCTGCCAGAACCCGCCACCTCTCCCTCCTCCTCGGCCCCCACCCTCATCCGGCCTCTGCCCTCGCCCACCACCATCCACGAGCTATGGGTTAATCACACCACAACTCAGTTCAACCCAAATGATTTGGAGGCAGGGGACCCTGGGGACTCTCTGACAAACCCTAACCTTGGCTTTCTTACCTGCGGAGAGCTAGCCCCCTGTGGCCTCTCCCACAAGGAAAAGGCATTCAAATCCCTCCCGTCTATGTCCCCTGCAGACAATTGCCCAGCCTCCCAGCCCCACCTGTCCCCTCCCCCACCCACTCCAGCTCTACCGGCCTGGCCTTCCTGCGGCTTTAGGAACCCACAGGCTCAGTCTGGCCTCCAGGTCTTCGCACTTGCAGTGCCCTCTGCCCGGAGCGCTCCGTGCCCCAAACCTTCCGATGGCTCACCCAAAGGTTCTGGCGTCACCTTCCTGACACGCGCACCTCTCCACCCTCCACAGCTCACGCCGTCTCCTCACTTTGCTTTACTTTTCTTCTTAACACTCATCATCACCTGTAGTGATGAAGTCAGGCTCCTCATCCCGGAGGGCGGGGCCCCCATCCCCTGGTCTTTGTGGAATGACGGGTGAGCACCCACTGGAGTGGCGCTGACCCATCACAGCCCTGTCGTTCAGTCAGCCCTGGGTGGCCTGCTCAGCTGAGAGCAGGAGGGAGGCCTCACTCAACCTACAGGGCATCTGATTGGCCCCCGGACTTCTCAGTGCTGGTTTTTGCTGCTTTGGGGGCCCAGGGTCCTCCGGGCAAGAGTCTGGAAAGGGCACGTGGCTCCAGGCCCTAGGGCATCCCAATTCCTGGCATGTTCCTCTCTCCCCCTCAGCCTCTCCCGCGATCCCTGATGCACACCCAGGGAGCAGGCCTCTGGTGCTTAGAGGTCACGGTCTTTGCTCCCGCTCCCCGGGCCCCCCATTACACTGTAGTGCCACTCTGTGCTGATGAATGGGCTGCTAGGGTGACTCTTGGGATCCCTCCTTTGGCCTGTCTTTCATAGTGCTGCTGGCAGCTGCCCGTTCCCTGCTGTTCCCTGTCCTGGTGACAGTGAGCCCGTCCCCCGAAGGGTACTGGGTGAGGCTTCCTTCATCTGTTCTGACGAAGAGGGGGTTGGCTGCACCTTGTCACTCCACTTGCTGCCCTGTTGACCCCTCCCTCCCCCATCCCCTGCAGTGATTCCCCAGGGTTCCTCCATGGCCCTCTCCTGGGTTCATGTCTCTTTTCATCTCGGGGTGGCCTCTGGGCCATGTGAGCCAATCCTGGGCGCAGCTGGGGCGGGGGAGGTAACTGACACCAGTAAAGCCTTCGGCAAGGTGCCAGGGACTCCTCCGGGACCCAGGGGGACGAAGGGAGGAGCCGGGATGGGGGGGGTCCACCAGACCCCCCAGAGCCCCTGCTGGGGAGCAGCACCACAGGCCGGACCTTACGGGCTCTGCCCCAAGGTGTCTTTGGAGGTGATGGGAAGGAAACTCAAGTTTCCCTGCTTAGGAATAGCCCTCTAGACCCGTAAGTGCCCATCCTCACAGGCTGCCAGACTCTTGCCTGGAACTTGAAGCGGGAGGAGGGCGCTGCAGGCCCTGGCAGCCGCCCGCAGGAGACCGGCCTGGGCTGAAGGGGGGTGTGCAGCCAGCCTCTCTTGCGTGCTTCTCTCACACTTGGGGCCCTTGGGAGTCCGAGGAGACCTGTGTCTGAAAGAGAGCTTCATGGGGTGTTTGCCAGCATCCCTGAGCGCAGGTAGGGAAGCCGGAGTCAGGGTAGACAGGGCGCCCTGGACCCACAGGCCGGCTCAAGAGCCCCTGACTGAAGCCATCTCCAGGATCAAAGAATCGGGAGGGAGAGAGCCAGACTGCCCCCTCTTCATGGGTGAGGACGACAGCTTGTCCTCAAGCCTCCGGGGTTTCCCTCAGTCCTTCCCCCTCGGAGCTCGTGGCCCTGGGGATGTGTGCAGGCCTCAGTGGGGAAGTGCAGGGCTTGGGGAGGAAGAGATGCTCGTCAACTCGAGGGACAGGAAATCAACTGCCACTTCCTGACTACAGACTTGAGGCTGCAGGGCCCTCCCTGGTCTCATGCACATGCCCAGAATGGAGAAAGCAGACAGACAGATGCAGAGGCCTGCCGACTTCATACCCTGCCCCCAACACACACACACACACACACACACGCACACACGCACGGAGCCCCTCATCCAGGCCTCTGGAATCTCACCTGCTAACTTCATGGTGCAGCCTGGCACACCCTCCTGGCTGGGGCTCCCAGCCTTGAGGGCCATCCCAGACTGTTTCCTGGGGCTTCCCCACCCCCGGCAGATGCCGGATCTCAGCAGGTCCCCCGGCCTCCTAGCTGCTGAGGCCCCCACTGAAGGATCAGCCTTGGCATTTTCATCGGAGTCCCCAGGCCTAGGAGATCGCAGAGGCCAGCCTCCGGCTCACTGCCCACCCTGTCAGGGGCTTCTTCGGTTGGGTGCCACTCCTTGGGCTGGGCCCGCCTCCTTGTGTCCCATGGACACCCAGGTGTGCCAGGCCCCTCACGTGACTTGGTGCTTTCTCAGGTTTCTCCCTGGGGCCCAGCTCAGTGATGGCGGCCTCCCTCGCCACCCAGAGAAGCACATGTGGATGCAAGGGAAGGTTCTAGCCAGACCTAGGAATCTGTCTCCTGGAATTGGCTGCAGAGGCAGGCCTGAGGTCGTCCCAGTGCGTGTCCCACTCGTGGCTGGTGGCAGGCCTCCTCCAGTACCACCTCCCACTCCTGGCGCCTCCCTCCCCCTACTCCCAGCACGTAACCCATTCATGTGCTCTGCTCCGGGCTTGGTCGCTGAGGTTCTCACCAGCACTGCCCTTCTGCCCTGGCCAGGCTTTTCTTCCAAGCCCATGTCCCCCCATAGCCAAGGCTCAGCGCCCCACTTTGGAGGCCGAGGATGCTCTGAGCCGAATGGTGTTCCCGTCGACCCCCACCTCGCTGTTCACCACGGCCCTCGGGGTGTCAGCCCAAGCATGACCTGAGACTCCAGATTTCACGCCCAGCGTGGGCACAGATCTGGGCCAGTATCCTGTCTTGCCAGTTCCCAGCCAGTGACCTTGGGCAGGTCACTTCCTCTTTCCTTGTCTCTTGCCTTCTCTGATAACAGGGGTGATAAAAGTTCTTTCTGCCTTCAGCTACCAGGAAAACCCTAGTGCACCACCTGGGGCACTGGGACTAGAGTTCTCCCTATTTATTTATTTATTTATTTATTTATTTTGAGAGACAGGGACAGTGCGAGCAGGGGAGGGTCAGAGAGAGAGAGGGAGACATAGAGTCTGAAGCAGGCTCCAGGCTCTGAGCTGTCAGCACAGAGCCCGATGCGGGGCTCGAACCCACGAACCATAAGATCATGACCTGAGCCAAAGCCAGACGCCTAACCGATTGAGCCACCCAGGCGCCCCTAGTTCCCCCTATTACTCCTCGCCCCCCACCCTCCAGTCCCACCAGGGACACCCCCTCCGTACCCCCAGGGAGGGGGCACTGGGACCTTGGCTTCTGGTAGCACTTTGGAGGAAGGGAAGGCACCTAGGTGCCCCACCACCCCACTCTGGCTTCTGGAACTACTGGGAGCAGCCAGGCCTCATGGAGGGGGCGGGATGGATGGGGTGGGGGGCTCCCAGCCAGCAGCTCTCAAGGACAGTTGCCCTCTGTGCCCCTCCCCTTCTCAACTCCCTTGTTAATCACACAGCGAGATGTGCATGAAACTCGACCTGCGCCCACCTGATAGCATCTCCGGGTACTGGGCTCCCTCCTGACTTCATAGCAAGGCCCCAGCCCAGAGAAGGCCCTGCTTGGGCCGTGTCTGCAGGGAGGAGGGTGTTTATTCTAAGAGGGCACCCGGGAGCTCTCCATCCAACCCGGGGGTTGCGGGGGGAGGGCGGGGATTAGCTCCCCAAGGTTGCTGGTATAAAGCCACCCACGCACCCTGCTGTTCCCAAAGAGGTGGGCACGGAGTGAAGACCGTGCGGCAGGTTCCCCTGGATGGGTGTGGGCAGGGGCGAGGCCGGGCGGCTGGGCACCATGTTCTACAATCGCCTCTTCTCAGCCACCTGTCAGCGTGAGTACCTGCCTGCCCACCCCCAGGCCCTCCACTGCCCCCACCCTACTGAGGACAGGCAGGCTGGGACAGTGAAGGGGGGGTGCTTGGCCACAGGGTGGCAAGGCCCTTCTGAGCTCAGTCCTGACCATCTTCCGCTCCTGGGAAGCCAGGAATCCTCTTGAGGAAGATGGCCCTAACACCTTGATCCTTCCAGGGCTGCTGAGACCCCGGGGAAGGGGGGGTCAGTCACCGGCTGTCCATAAGTCCTGTCTGTTGGGGAGAGGATCCAGCCCTCTGGGCCTATGTTGCATCACGGCTCCTGGGTCACCCCTCCTGGTCTAGTGTTGGGCTGAGGAGGGGTGGGGCGGGGCGGGGCTGCTTCTGCGCGTCAAGGGTCATAGGTCCTTATTGCTCACCTCGATGAGCCGTGTCAGGGCCAGCCAGGAGACAGGCAGGGTCATGGAGAGGCCATCAGCTTCAGGCTACTTGGTCCCATCCTCATGGGCTCAGGCTCCGGGTCGGTAGGGACAGCAGGCAGAGCTGACCCAGTGACCCTTCCTCGCAGAAGGCGCCATGCGGGCCAGTGAGACTGTCTCGGAAGCCAGTCCAGGCTCCACCGCCAGCCAGACCGGAGTCCCCACTCAGGTGGTTCAACAGGTGCAGGGCACCCAGCAGGTAGGACGGACCCCTCCCCGGGGGTGGGGGGGTGGGAGGGCACGGGAGGGGGGCACTGGTGACCGTGGCCACAAGTACTTGGCCTCCCCTCCTGTCCTGCTGCCGCCAGCCTGGCTCAGGTCCTTACTCCCCCCCCCCCACCCCCCACAGCGTCTGCTGGTCCAGACGAGCGTGCAGGCCAAGCCAGGCCACGTGTCTCCCCTCCAGCTTACCAACATCTCAGTGCCCCAGCAGGTAAGCCTGCCACACCAGGCCCGGCCACCCACACACAACCCCGCCCCAGTGGCCCGCTCAGATCTGCCTCTGGCGAGTGACACTGTGGCGGTCAGGGCCCGTTGGGGAAGGAGGAGCTGCACAAGTCCCCTCAAGGGTATGGCATATTCCTCATGGCCTGTGGGGCCAGGCTCCTTGGACACAAACCCTCGCCCTCCAACTTACTGGTCCCAGGGCCTCAGGCAAGCACTTTCACTGCCCTCAGCCTCGCTGTCACCCTCTATGCGGTGGAGGTCCTAACAGTGCGCCTGTCAGGGCTGTTTCGTGAGCTAAGGGGCATGCACCGCTAGGACATCGCCCGGTGTGGCGCAGATGCTCGCGGAAACTGGCCAGGCTGGCGTGAGTGAACTGTGGCCCTTTTCCCTCCTGGTTCTAGGCTCTCCCCACGCAGCGTCTGGTGGTACAGACGGCCCCAAACGGCAAGGGTGGCCAGGTTTCCCTGACGGTGCATGGCACCCAGCAGGTGCACTCGCCCCCTGAGGTAGGTGGTGGCCCCGTCTGAGACCCTTCCCGTGTCTGTCTCCCCAGGTTGGCCATGTGCCCCCAGAGTGTACTTGGGGGGAGGTCCCTGCGCCCCCAAGCCCACTTGTTCTTCCAGAGTCCTTATTGAGTCCGGGTTGGGTGGCTTGGCTGCCCGATTCGTGGCCCTGGCAGCTCTGAGCTGAGTCCTGCTCCGGGAGGAGGCAGCTTCCCCCAGGGTGAGATGGGCCTCACATCCCAGGAAGGGGAGCAAGTCCTGCGCCCCTCAGCGCTGGTAGAGGCTCTTCCCCAGACCACAGGGTGGATTCTGGGGACCCCCTAATGAGTGTGTTGGAGGCAGGCAGCCCACGGGTGGCTGGGCGCCTAGGTGGCAGCATCAGGAGCTAGGGGTCAGACCCCTAGTCAGCCATTTCTCCCTGGGGACTCTGGCCGGCCCCCGGGAGCCTTCCGAGCCCAGTGTTTTCTATGTGTAAAACAGTTAAGGATACTAAGGGCCATCAGCTCACTGTGGCCACAGCATGACCCAGAGCTAACACGGATTCTGTAGCCAGCATGCCTGGGGTCATGCCCGGTGTCACCACTCAGCCGTGTGGCCTTGGCACATCCCTTCCCATCTCGAAAGTGGGAATTCGCTCACCTACCCCTCCTCACCTCAGGGCTGCAGTCCCTCTCACTAGGGAGGCACAGGTGTCCTCTGAGCTGTGGAGGATGGGTCCCCCCACCAGCGCCTCTGAGCTGAACCCCATCCTTGCCTGGGAGTGGCCCCAGGGCTAAGGCAGGGACGAGGCGTTTGGATTCATGGAATTCAGCCTGTTACCGGCCTAGGAGGTTGAGACCTCTGCAGCCTGTCACTACCCCCTCCCCAAGTACTTCTTGGGCCAGCCCTCTGAGAAGGGGTATTCTCAGGGCCCGGGTGCCCAGACCACACTCCCGTGTCTCCTTCCCTCGTAGCGGTCGCCGGTGCAGCCAAACAGCTCCTCCAGCAAGACGGCTGGGGCCCCCACGGGTACGGTGCCGCAGCAGCTGCAGGTCCATGGCGTTCAGCAGAGTGTCCCCGTCACCCAAGAGGTGCCAGGCCAAGGCGGGCAGGGCTGGGGCAAGGGGTCCTGACCAGGCAGCCCCCGCGGCTGTCTGTGGGAGCCAAGAAGGTGGGGGTACAGCCTCGGCTTCCCCCGCTCCCAGGCCTCTGGCCAGCGCCTCTGCTCGGCTCCACACCCAGCATCCTCATCTCCATAATGGCTTCTGCCCTGGGAGTCGGGGGGCAGGGTGGTGAGGGTGGCTGGGGGTGAGATATATATAATCCTCACAGGTGGCACCTAACGCAGGCGCTGGAAACAACTTTGAGAAACAGCCTTGCCTCTTTGGGCCCCATTGCCTGGAGGAAGCCCCAAAGCCAAGTCCAGGCTTACCCCTAAGGAGCTCAGGGAGGGGTCCAGTCTCCCAGTCCGTGGCCAGCCTTTGGGAGGAGGCTGTGCTCCGAGCTGCCGGTCACGGCAGCTGGAGCAGGTTAAGTGGCGAAGGTGGCCTGCCATCTGGCTGTTACCACTCAGTTGCGGGGTTCCAGACCCCTTGTAAAACCAGAGGAAAGGCACAGACCTCCCCCGGGAGGAAAGCAGAAACCTCATCCTGAAGGATTTGCAGATGCTCCTGCCCAGCCCCCCACACCCTCTGAACCTCCAGGCCTGGACTTGAGTCCTAATCTACCAGGCACGCCCCCTACACACCCCGGCCTCTGCCCCTCACTCTGTGCCCTGAGGGTGGGGTCCATGCTGCAACAGCATGGAAAGTGAGGATGTGGAGGCGATGCAGAGGTGAGGGTGTGGGATAACTCATGTAGAGAGTAAGGGTGGGCGGCAAGGACTCCCTCAGTCCCAAGTTCAACTTCAATTCTGCCACTTCCTGTCAGCCCCAGTCTGAGGAGCCTCTGTTCGCACCTATGACAGAACGAGAGTTGGTGTGGTCATGAATCTCAAAGGCACTCGGGGCAGGACTACAGGCAAAGCTGGAGAAGGGTGGCCTCGTTCTCCCCAGGCTGCTCTGAGGCTTACATGTGGGCATGGGGTGGGTGCTCTGGGATGGGTGGGCCTCTGGTCGCCATAGTTACCGAAGTCTGACTTGCCTTTTCCATCCCCAGAGGTCGGTGGTCCAAGCCACTCCGCAGGCGCCCAAAGCCGGCCCCGTGCAGCAGCTCACGGTGCAGGGGCTCCAGCCGGTTCACGTGGCTCAAGAGGTGCGTGTCTTCTTCGCTTACCTCTGGGCAAACTGGGACTGGGCCCCGGGCTGGGGATGGGTGCAGGCCCGTCAGGCCTCAGGGAGGGAATGGAGCGGGGCAGGGAGAAGGGCTTCTCAAGGGCCCGGGCTTTTGGGTAGTAGACTCAGTCTTGGAGCCTCCCCTTTTCCTGGCACCTGACAGTTCAAGGGCCCAGGTTTTGCTAAGAGAGCGATGTGGATTCTTCTCTCCTCTTTGAGTCACCGGGCGGGATCTTTTTGGGGTTGCTGTGTGAGCTCAGTGACCCGGTGGGCGGCGGAGGCCTAGAGCCCCGCCTGCGGCCGCTCCCGGTGACCCCCCAGTGTCTCTGTTTGTCCTCCAGAGCTCAGGCAGTCAGTTTCCCGCTAGGAAGGCAGAGCAGCAGGAGCCCCGGCCCACGCCGCCGCCGGAGCCGCCGCCCCGGCCACCCACGCCCGGGCCCCGGCCGAGTGCGCTGGCCCCGGAGCCGCCGCCGCTCCCGCCCGCGTGCAGGGGCGAGGTCCGGCCGCTAGGCAGCCCCCAGCCGCCGCCGCCCCTTTACGATCCGGGCGCCGAGCAGTGGGTGGAGCTGGTGGGCGTGCTGCCCCCGCACCTGCTCCTGCCGCAGCCGAAAGTGGTCTTCGAGCCACTGCCGGGGCTCCCGGCCCAAGCCAGCCCCGACCAGAGGGTCAGGATCCAGAGAGTCCCCCAGGTGCTAGTGTTCGGCACGGCCGCCACAGCCCTCAAAGTAGGTGGCGGACGTACGGGCGGGGGGCATCGGGCGGGAGGGGGCGGGATCCGCCGTACCCGGCCGGCGTCCGGCCCCAGGCTGCCCGCCTGGCCCTGCAGGCCCAGAAGACCCCACCTCTGACACCCCCACCCCCACCCCCAAGGCAGGCGGCCCCAGGTCCCAGGCTCCACCCCAACAGACGGATGGGGGAGGGGTGGGGGTTTAGGCCCCGCCCCCGGAACCCTGTCAGTAATTCCAGGTTTGTCCCACAAGCCGGAGCCCCGCCCCTGGCCTCGGCCCCTCCCCTGACATCCTGTCCTTGGCTTCCAGGCCCCGGCCCTGCAGACGGGGATCCTTCCCTTGATGCAGGCTCCACCCCTGAGGCCCTGTTTGTATGTAGCTTCAGGCTCCTGCTTTGGCTTTAGCTTCAGTGGCAGCCTTGTCCCAGGGCCTGGCTTTACTCGTGAGGTCCAGCTTTCACTGCCAGAGTAGGACTCCGGGGTCCCCTCAGCCCGCCTCACATCAGCCCCCACCCTTGCTGCCCCTAGCCTAAACACGGAGTCCTGGCTTCTCTGAACACAGTTCTGCCTGATTCCCAGCCCTGGCCAAGGCCGCAACCCCCGGGCCTCTGACCCCTGGCCCTGGCCAGGATGTGTTCAGAAAGTCCAGAAATGCAGCCTCCTAGCCGGGGAGCCAGGTGTCCTTGAGAGCTGGGACAGCTCCCAGCCCTTTAGAGACCGAGGCCGGGGAACCGACCCACCCCTGACCTTCTGTGCGCCCTTCCTCCCACACCAGGTGCAGCAGCTCCAGCAGGTGCCCGTCCCACACGTGTACTCCAGCCAAGTGCAGTATGTGGAGGGCGGTGACGCCAGCTACACGGCCAGTGCCATGTGAGTGGGCAGAGGGCGGGGTGGGGGAGGCGGCGGGGCTTAGGTCTGCTCGGGAGGGGCGTGGCTTAGGTCTGCTCGGAAGTGGGCGGGGGCGGGGCTTAGGTCTGCTCCGGACCCTGCTAGGACTTGCGGCCTGAGTCCCACGCCTCAGGAAGACCAACCAGTCAGTCTTCAAGGCCTCAAGTGACAGGTGGTAGGTGCTTCCCCAGGATAACCGGTGGCCACCAGGCAGAGGCAAAGCAGAGGGGACCCTCGCAGGCTGGGAAAGGCATCTGAGTATAACTTAAGACCTTGGAGCCAGATGGACCTGGGTTTTAGAAAATAAAAAAAGAAAATTTAATTTTTACAAGACACACTTTTTTGAATTAGTAGGGAATGTTAAAAGAGAAGGAAACCTTTACTGCCGCGCCCCAGCTTGCTCCAGAGGCAGTGCTGTGAGCAGTTTGTTTGCTCCTAGAGATACTCTGAGGAGAGAAACTACCCCCTCTTTTGTTCAGAAGCCCGCAGAATGTTCTGTCCTTTATTTCTTCCCCCAGCGGTGTATTTCAAAGCCCTTCCCTGTTTCTCTGACCGGTTCCCAGTCACCTTGTTTAATGGCTGTGTAATAAGCCGCGGTGCAGGCCTAGCATGAACGACATAGCAGGTGTCCCCCCACCCCGGCTGACACTCGGGGGCCCTTGCGTACGCTGCAGCATTGTCACCATCTCCCACATATCAGGCAGATCTGTGCCCGAAGCCTGCCCCAGCCTCCGCGCTGGCTCACCCTTGTCCGGGATCCCCCTCACACTGCCTCCCCTCTCTCCTCCTCTGTAGTAATAATTCCAGGACTATAGTGATCGTCGTTTTCATTTTTGGAAGTTTCATTCGGTTTTCTTTGCATTTCTCCGACCTTTTTTTCTTACACCCCCCCACCCACCCGTCCCTTATGGGCCTGACGCTGGGGATTGGCTCATAGAGCAACTCGGTCCCTGGATGGTGATACTGTGGCCGATCCCAGGGGGCATGACCCTGGCACCTGAGTCACGTCCACGGCATCCAGCCACCTCATAGTTCCGTTGGTTTATTTCCGGTGCTGCCAGTCTCTTCGCCATGCAATTAACCAGAGTGGGTGGGGACCACCAAGGGCGTCCCGGAAAGAAGAGTGGCCCCTCTAGAGCCCCCAGGGGTGTTCGAGGCAGAGCTGAGGCACAAGCCCAGGCCTTGTGGTGCCAGGCTGACTCCTGCGTCCCCTAGTGCTGTCTGTCCTTTGCTTCTGTTTCAGTGTGATTACTGTGATTCTCCGCGATTACCGTGTGTGTGATCCCACGTAGCCCGTCATTGCCACCAGATTCTTGTGACACTGTTAGCACCACTGTGTCCTCTGTCTGTCTCTTGCAGCGGATTTTAAATGGGTCTCCAGCCCTTTGCCAGCCGGGGTCAACCTAGCCAAAGCCACGGTCCCACACCCCCGTTGCCGGCTCTGTCCAGGCCATGTCCAGAGATGCACACACTCATTCAGTCATTCAGCAAATTGCTGTCAGAGCTACATTTGGCGAGCACGTGTTGCTCCAAATGTGGGGTGGGGTGCTGGGCTGGGGTGGCTGTGGTCCCTGCCTGGGGACGGGTGGACGCCACGTGCTGGTGCCACTCAGTGCCACTTCAGTGGACGTGGACCAGGGCACTGGAATCAAGAGCCACATTGAGGTGTCCAGTGGGTAGGGCGCTCACCTTGGGTGACCGGCCTCCCACCTCTCCCCTCCCCCTCCCCCATCTCTCTCCTCACCACCCCCAGGGGTGTCCGGTCTCCTTCCCCAGCTCCCTTCAGGAGCCTGTTAAGAACAGAGCCTCCCGTGGTGGCTCCTACCGGCCGGCCTTGATTCCTTTCTGGACTTTTACATTTTGATGTTGTTTTAATCATTAGTAAGTTAGGAGGGCTCAGAAATCAAAACTGTGCCCAACGATGTCTTGTGAGACGCCTACCTCCCCCGCCCCCGTCCACGGGGCCTCCACCCCCACGATGCAGACAGAGCTGTGAAATGGGGCACAGTCTCCCCCCTGTTCCAGAAACCCCGTCCTTCCCTTTCTCCGCCTCTTCCATTACCTGAAAAAACGTGGAGCCGATGCTGTGGCAGGGTCTTCCTCCTTCTTACCCCTTCTTAGGATTTTTTTTCCTGTTTTTTACTTATTTTTGAGAGACAGAGAGAGACAGCATGAGCAGGGGAGGGTCAGAGAGAGAGACAGACACAGAATCTGAAGCAGGCTCCAGGCTCTGAGCTGTCAGCACAGAGCTTGATGCGGGGCTTGAACCCACGAACTGTGAGATCATGACCTGAGCCGAAGCCGGACGCTTAAATGACCGAACCACCGAGGTGTCCCACCGCTTCTTAGAATTCTGTCACCTTTCACGTAACTGTCTTCCACAGATGGACCCCAGGTGTTTTTACTCTCTTGCTATGACTTGCAGCCTTGAGCCCGTGTCATGTGGTCATGTGACGTGGGTCCTGGGATGGCTGGAGGAGAAGGCTCCTCTGCCTCCGAAGGGCCTGCTGCAC
The DNA here is from genome assembly GCA_004023785.1 of Mungos mungo. NCBI lineage: Eukaryota > Metazoa > Chordata > Mammalia > Carnivora > Herpestidae > Mungos > Mungos mungo. The sequence goes on along the minus strand of PISW01008795.1, from coordinate 10,225 downwards.
ACTCCAGAAGCCATTGATGAATTCTCCCCCTGCCAGTGTGGCTACTGAATTAAAAGTAGAACCCTTCCCCTTTCTTCAGCACCCTCTTCCTGCCTCAGTTACTTACCTGGGCACGGACCACCTTCTGCAATGCCCTCGATTCACCTCTGTGCCTGCTTCTCCTCTGGTTTCCCCGCTATGACTTCAACTCCCCAGGGCAGGGCCTTTTCTGTCGTACCCGCTGTTGGGTCTGTACTACCTCCAACAGTGTCCAGCGTACAGTAGGTGCTCAGTCACTTTGTTTTTCGATTGAGTGAAGTGTATGGCCTCTTCCAAGTGCCCTCGCCATTCTGTCTTGGCTTCTTCACCCCTGAGGTGTGGACTCCCATGCCAGGGGCCGCTCTGATGATTAAATGGAAAATTGCCCCATCAGGCATTCAGAGTGGGGCCGGGCCGGGCCCGGGTAAATGCTGGCGGCTTCCCGCTCCCGCCCTGGGAGGAACCCCTCCCCATCGGAGCCCCCTCCGTCATGCCCCTCCGCCGCCCAGCTCCTGCCCGCTGACCCCTGCCTCTGCTTCCCTTTCAGCCGCTCCAGTGCCTACCCCTACCCGGAGACGCCGCTGTACACCCCGACAGCGGGCGCCAGCTACTACGAAGCTGCCGGCACAGCAGCGCAGGTCAGCACGCCCGCTACCTCCCAGGCGGTGGCCAGCAGCGGCTCTGTGCCCATGTACGTGTCCGGGAGCCAGGTGGTCACCAGCTCCCCCAGCAGCACGGGTGGCACCGGTGGTGGCGGCGGCGGCGGCGGAGCCAGTGGCGGCGGCGGGGGTGCCGGCGGCGGTGGCGGTGGCGGCGGCGGCGGCGGCGGGGGTGCCGGCAGTGGCGGTGGCAGCGGCGGCGGAGCAGGCACCTATGTGATCCAGGGCGGCTATGTGCTGGGCAGTGCCAGCCAGTCCTACTCCCATACCACGCGTGCCTCGCCAGCCACCGTAAGTGCCAATTCGGGCCCCAGAAGAGGCGGGCAGGGTGGGAGTGAGGGTGGGGAGCCTGGGTGGTCAGGGGCCACCATCAGCAGGAGTCTTGGTACCCTTGCACCAGAGTCCTCAGGTGAAGATGTCCTGGGATCAGATCCTGGCTCTGTAGCCTCAGACTAGTAACTCAGACTCTCTGGGCGTCAGCTCATATGCATGAAGCTGTTAGAGCAGTGCCCCCAAGAAGCATGTCCTGTGACTAGAGCTGATGATGGCGGGTGTATGGCAAGGGGAGGGAGGGGCAGGCACCAGCATGGGGGGAGCTGCCCTGAGCAAGGTTCTTTGTCCACGTAGAAGGCTGTGAGATAACCTCTCTCTGCCCAGGGGTGGGCTGTATGGAGTCACGTGGGCTCTGTGACTCCATACAGCCTGTGGTCACTCCTCCATACAGTCACTAGCTCTGTGACTGTGGTTGGGCCAGGGCCTGGCCAGGGTGGTCCTTGGCCTCTTGGAACTTGGGGTCTGGAGTGATTTCTTTGTTTATTTAATTTTAAATATTTATTTAGCTTTGAGAGAGAGAGAGAGAGAGTGTGTGTGCACAGGGGAGGGGCAGAGAGAGAGAGGGAGACAGAGGATCTGAAGCCAGCTCTGAGCTGTCAGCACAGAGCCCAATGCAGGCCTCAAACTCACGAAACCATGAGATCATGACCTGAGCCGAAGTGAGGCGCTTAACCCACTGAGCCACCCAGGCACCCCTGGGGGTCTGGAGTGATTTTAACTTTTTTTTTTTTACAGTTTTATTTATTATTGAGAGAGAGAGAGCATGAGCATGGGAGGGGCAGAGAGAAAGGGAGACACAGAATCCAAAGACAGGCCCTAAGCTCTGAGCTGTCAGCACAGAGCCCGCACAAACCGTGCGATCATGACCTGAGCCGAAGTCAGACGCTCAACTGACTGAGCCATCAGGGCACCCCTAGAGTGATTTTAAATACCCGCCTTTGACACAGCCACCCATCATGGACCACGTATCCAAGACGGGAACTTTCTCAGAAGGCTTGCAAACCTCCCTTATACATCCATGCAGCCTGGCTTCAGGTCTATTTTTCTTTTTAATGCTGGTTGTGACCCGCCTAACTGCTTTCATGTCCCTGTAACGGGTCCCCCCCAAAGTCTGCAGACGCCCTTCACTAGAACTGTGCGGTCCTGGAGAACATTTCCCACTGATAGAAGTGGTCCCTCTGTGCTGTTCCATACAGAGGCCTCTGGCCACCTGTGGCTGTTGAGGGCCTAAAATGTGGTTGGGCTCACCGAGGAACGAGTTGAGGTTGTATTTCCTTACACTACTTTGATATAGTTGTAGATTTCATAGGAAGCCACAAAAACAGTACAGGGAGACCCCAGACCCCTGTGGGCCGCTCACCCAGGTTACCCCGGTCACTCAGATTACCCCACTAGTTACATTTTCTGTAGCTGCGGTACAGAATCCAGCCCGGAACCCGGCCTCGGTACAGCGCAGGTGTCTACTTCTATCTTTTTATCACTGAACATTTGGGAAACCACCACTGCAATCAAGATGCAGAAGTGTTTCATTGCCGCAGAGATCACCCTCCAACTACCTCTTTATAGTGCCCTCTGCCCTCCTCCCTCCCAACCTCTCTAACCCCCAGTAACCGTGGATCTGTTCCCCATTTCTGTAACGCTGTCATCTCGAGAATGTTCTATGAATCATACCCCACCTGACCTTTTGACATTGGCTCTTCCCCCTCAGTACACATTCATTTCAATAGCTAGGTGCGGTTGGCGGCACCTGTATTGGACAATGCGGTTCTAGAAGGTTCCATGGGATTTAGTTCCCACTCGGTGATTATGATAACGATGTGACCTGCCGTGTGGTTGTCAGGGTCACAGTGGGAAATGGGCACAGAGAGAAGGGGCACCCGGGTGGCTCGGGCTGAGTCTCCGACTTCAGCTCAGGTCGTGGTCTCAGGGTTCGTGCATTTGTGAGCTCAGGGCTGTCGGTGCAGAGCCCACTGTGGATCCTCCGTCCCCCTCTCTCGGCCCTTCCCCTGCTGGTGCGCTCTCTCTCAAAAATAAACATCAAAAAAAAAAAGAAAAAGGGAAATGGGAACAGAGAACACTTAGCAGCACGTACGCCAGAAACAAGCAATTCTTCGTGCTTTTCTGTCCCCGGTCTGGGTCCAGGTTCAGTGGCTCCTCGACAACTATGAGACGGCTGAGGGCGTGAGCCTGCCACGGAGCACCCTCTACTGCCACTACCTGCTGCACTGCCAGGAGCAGAAGCTGGAGCCCGTCAACGCCGCCTCCTTCGGCAAGCTCATCCGCTCTGTCTTCATGGGCCTGCGCACCCGACGGCTTGGCACCAGGTGCGCCACCCACCCCCGACCGCCACAAACCCCTCCCTGCCCCCGAGTTCTCCAGGGACTCAGCTACCCCTCTCCTGTCCTCACTCACTGGCCCCTTCCTCCCACACCCACACATCCCCACCCCAGGGCCTTTGCACCAGCTGTGCCTTCTTCATGCACGTTTCCCCGTATTCTTACTCCAATGCTGCCTAGTCCCCTCAACTAGAACTGCAGCCTTCCCACGTCCCTGACACTCCCCAGCTCGCCTCCTTCCCCACTTGCTTTTTCTCCTTACTAAGGAGCACTGTCCAATGTGCCTTTTATTTATGTTCCTCACTTGTTTCTGATCTGGCTTCCAATGCTAAAATGCGGGAGCTGCACACGGTTGGTGCTTAATCAGGGCCTTCGAGTCTGAATCCATGTAGGAAGGAACAAGGAGCCATCCCCCGCACCCACTCTTCTCTGCTTCTCCTTTGCAACCCCCACACCTCGCTGGGGTGAGCCCTGCTCACCTCTCGGGTCCAGCTCCCGGCTTAGGTGTTGCCTTGTTCATCTCCCCATTTCTTCATCTGTCTGCTGAGGGTGCCAGGAACACCCCTGGTGGAATAGGGCTGAGGGACACGTGCCTTTGTGTGTACTGAGTGCTCAGAACAGCGCCTGCAATCCTGTTATGACTGGTCCTTGCTGAGCTCCTGGCCCATGCTCAGGGGTGCCCTCAGATGCTGGCCCTGCCTTCTCAGAACACGGTTGGCACACGGGGACCTCCCTTGGCACCCACAGCCCCTGTACTTCCCCACAACGGCCCCCCTTCAGCTCTGCATAACATGGGTCTTGCCCCCCACCTGGGCTGTCATGTCCCCCAAGCAGAGCGGGGGCAGGTGTAATGTGAAGGTGCTGGTGAACACCTGGAGGTCCCCTTTCCCCCCCACCTCTGCCCCGGCCCAGCTCTCACCCTCTGCCTCCCTCCCAGGGGCAACTCCAAATACCACTACTATGGCCTGCGGATCAAGGCCAGCTCACCACTGCTGCGGCTGATGGAGGACCAGCAGCACATGGCCATGCGGGGCCAGCCCTTCTCTCAGAAGCAGAGGTTAGCGGGGTGGGGCCGGGCCCCGTGCTGGCGGGGGGCGGAGGGCTGGCCGGCCTGCCTCGGTGCCCCAACCACCCCTTTTCCAGGCTCAAGCCCATCCAGAAGATGGAGGGCATGACGAACGGTGTGACCGTGGGGCCGCAGCAGGCCACCGGGCTGTCGGACATCAGTGCCCAGGTCCAGCAGTACCAGCAGTTCCTGGGTGAGAGTGCCCTGGCCCCCCGGGGCAGGCTCTGGGCCAGGGTCTGAGGCCCCTGGAGAGATCATGCAGGTGGTTCATTTGCCCCTCCTGAGCCTCATCATCCCCCACTGCCCATGGGGGGGGGCCCTGCTTGGGAGGAAGGGGATGACAACTTGGTACGATCCCAGGGAGGAGGCTGGTGGGGGGGCAGGCAGGTGGAGGATAAAGGGCCTCACCGTGTGTCCTCCCTGCCTCCAGATGCCTCAAGGAGTCTCCCTGACTTCTCAGAGCTTGACCTCCAGGGCAAAGTGCTCCCCGAGGGCATCGGGCCTGGGGACATCAAGGCCTTCCAGGTCCTGTACCGGGAACACTGTGAGGTAGGGCAGCCGGGTGGGTGGGCAGAGGTGAGGGAAGGCCACGCTGCCCCGCCCCTGCCGCGTCCCTGAGCATCCGACCTCGCCAACAGGCCATCGTCGACGTCATGGTGAACCTGCAGTTCACCCTGGTGGAGACGCTGTGGAAAACCTTCTGGAGGCACGACCTCAGCCAGCCCAACGAGGCACCCCCGCTGGCTGTGTGAGTCCCTCGATGGGAGGGGGGCACTGTGGGAGTCAGCGCCTGGGGCAGGGTAGCCAGACCCCCACCTCCATGGAGAAGGGGGCATCTGTCTAAACCCCTGCAGCTGGAGGGGAGGGTGACATGGCCTTCTGACCCACCCCTGTCCAGAGTATGCCTGTGTCTCAGTCTGACAGTGTGTGGGACAGTGGGTCCCACTGGGCCATTTCCTCCCTGCCACGGGGCAGGGGACCTGTGCCCATCTTACCCTGGGGGTGTCGGGGGGAGGGCCATGTGAGCCTGACCTCGGGGGTGGGGCGGGTGTCCACAGGCATGACGAGGCCGAGAAGCGGCTGCCCAAGTCCAGCCTGGTGCTCCTCTCCAAGTTCGAGCCAGTGCTGCAGTGGACCAAGCACTGTGACAACGTGCTGTACCAGGGCCTGGTGGAGATCCTCATCCCCGACGTGCTGCGGCCCATCCCCAGTGAGTGCACGGCTGCCGCTGCCCTCCCCCCCAACCCCCACCCCGACCCCCTGTGGTCCTGATGTGCCCCCCGCCGCGCCCACAGGTGCCTTGACCCAAGCGATCCGGAACTTTGCCAAGAGCCTGGAGAGCTGGCTCACGCATGCCATGGTGAACATCCCCGAGGAGATGCTGCGCGTGAAGGTGCGGGTGTGAAGCTGGGCTGGGCGCAGGCTCCCGGGAGGGGGCAGGGCGGCCTGGGTGCGCAGCCCCGCCCCTCCCTCCTTCCCTGCTGTGGAGCTGCCTTGGTCTCCTCTCCCTGTTCGAGGCAGTAGGAGTTGTCTCAACTCTGGCCCCTGGGAGTGAGCTTTGGGTGTCGTCTTTATAAATCAGACTCCTCAGGGGCCCCCTTCTGAAACGCAGCCCCTGGGTGGCATTTTTGTACACGATCCAACCTCTTAACAAAATAAAAACCAAACGCAGCTTGAAGTAGTTCTTTTCAGACGGCTTCAATAGGGGGGAAAGAAAGCAGTATCTATAAGGTAACAGAACGAGGGCCCTCCTCACCAACCCTGCACATTCACTGTCTACTTAGATATGAGGGACTAGATGGGATGTGCTTCCTCCTGAGCAAAACAATAAAAGGAAGAAAAGGTTTTTTTTTGTTGTCCTTAAAACGGTAACAAGACAGTCATACAGAACGGGACATCTGAAGCATCACCCTTGGGTGCACAAGACAGAGGGTGGGGGGAAGAGGGAGGGGGGGAAAGAGGAGAAGCTGGATCCAGGGGGAAGCCCTTCAGAACTGGCAAGACTCCTGTATTCACTCATTTATTCAGCATACACTTATTGAGCACCTGCTGTGTGCCAGCACGGTTATGGTTGTCAGTGCTGGGAGCACAGCAGTGACGGGAGATTCACAAAACCCCACCCTCCCTAACCGGACGTTCGAAGGAATAACAATCCAAGCAACGCCCTTTCTAGACTGTGCTCTCAGAGTTTCTATTGTGTCCTTTAATTAAAAACAATAATAACATGCAGCGCCTGGTGGCTCAGTCAGTTGAGATTCCGGCTCTTGATTTCCACTCAGGTCATGATCCCAGGGTTGTGGAACTGAGCCCCATGTCTGGTTCTGCATGTCTGAGCATGGCACCTGTCTGGAATTCTCTCCCTCCCTCTGCCCCTCTCCCCTGCTCATGGCTCGCACGTGCTCGCTCTCTCAAATAAAATTTAAGAGAAAAGAAATAACCTGGTCAGACACATGACGTTGATTTTTTTCTTTTTTTGGTCCCATACTTTGGGTGTCCACCCAAAGTTTGAAAATCCCAATCCCTTGATTTCCCAACAAAAGTGACAAGATACACCCCTCCCTTTTAGAAGGTTTCCGAGAAGTTGCGGTGTGCGGGGCCGGGGACCGTGGGGTGGGTTCCACATAAGCCACAGCCCGCACCCACCCACCCACTCGGCTTTCCCGCCCCGCAGGTGGCAGCGGCCGGTGCCTTCGCGCAGACGCTGCGACGCTACACGTCGCTCAACCACTTGGCGCAGGCGGCGCGGGCAGTGCTGCAGAACACGGCGCAGATCAACCAGATGCTGAGTGACCTCAACCGCGTGGACTTCGCCAACGTGCAGGTGAGCGCGCGGCGGAGCGGGTGAGGGCAGAGCGGCCGGGCCGGTGGCTGAGCCAAGGGCGTGTGGCCGCTGTATTCCAGGAGCAGGCCTCGTGGGTGTGCCGCTGCGAGGACCGCGTGGTGCAGCGTCTGGAGCAGGACTTCAAGGTGACCCTGCAGCAGCAGAACTCCCTGGAGCAGTGGGCGGCCTGGCTGGATGGCGTCGTGAGCCAGGTGCTTAAGCCCTACCAGGGCAGCGCCGGCTTCCCGAAGGCCGCCAAGCTCTTCCTCCTAAAGTGGTCCTTCTACAGGTGCGCGCTCAGGCTCTGCGAGATCCGGGCATGGGGGGCGGGGCTTGGAGACGGCTCCTCCCCCCGGGGCGGGCCAAGTGGGATCGTAGGATGCCTCGCCTCCTGGAAGAATTTGGGACGCTAGAAGACCCCGCTTCCCAGGGCTCAGGTGCCCTTTCGCGAAGGCGGCTGTCCTGTTGGCGGTGGGCTGGGTGATGACCCTTTGCGCTCACTGATGGGAGCCCGAGGGAAGCCAGTGCGCGGCCGGGCCTGACGGCCTCCTCTCCGCCGCCGCCTGCAGCTCCATGGTGATCCGGGACCTGACCCTGCGCAGCGCCGCCAGCTTTGGTTCTTTCCACCTCATCCGGCTGCTCTACGACGAGTACATGTACTACCTGATTGAGCACCGCGTGGCCCAGGCCAAGGGCGAGACCCCCATCGCCGTCATGGGCGAGGTGCGCGCGGCGGGGCGCCCAGGGCGCGAGCGGGCCCCTCCCCCCCCCTTTGGCGGGCCCCTCACCGCTGGTCTTGCTTCCTTGCAGTTCGCCAACCTGACCACCTCGCTGAACCCCCTTGACCCGGACAAAGGTAGGCGGGGTGTGTCCCTACCCAGGGCCTGAGTCCAAGGGGCGGCGAACCCGGGGGGGGGGGGTTGGGGGAGGAGGCGGCGCTGAGGGTGTGGCCGCCACACACTGAGCCGGGCCTGCTCTGTGTGCCCCAGACGAGGAGGAGGAAGAGGAGGAGGAGAGCGAGGACGAGCTGCCCCAGGACATCTCGCTGGCGGCCGGCGGCGAGTCACCGGCGCTGGGCCCGGACGCCCTGGAGCCGCCGGCCAAGTTGGCAAGGACGGACACGCGGGGCCTCTTCGTGCAGGCGCTGCCCTCCAGCTAAGCCCGCGGCCTCCCCCGCCCCGCCCGCCCGCCCATCCACCCCCGCCGCCCATCCACGCCAGGGTCCCTCCCAGCTTCTGTGGCTTCGCTGTCACCCCGCTCCAGCCTCGGCCAGGGCAGGGATGGGGGCCTCAAAGACAGGGAAGGCTAGGGGGCCCCCGCCCCCCAACGGGGCCGGCACAATCACAGGGCCGGGCGGAGCCGCAGCTGCAAATTGACACAAAAGACGTGCCTTAAGGAACCCGCCGCCGTGCCCAGGTGCCCCGTGGGACAGCCAGCTTGGCTCCTTGGCCTGGACGGCCTCAGCATCTCCCTCCCCCCACCCCAGGGGGCAGGCAGGCAGGCCCCCCTCCCCTGTGGAACTGTTAACTTATTCAGCTCGCTGGCTTTGCACAGTCTGTCCTGGGCCCAGCCCTGAGCCCCAGGTGGGCACAGGTGGGCGTCACCTGGGGACCCCCACTGTCAGCAACAGCCCCGGGGACCCCCCCCTCCCCCAGCAACCCCACCGCTCCCCACTCCTTGGTATAAGTGCAATTAAAGCCGTGGGTGTCGCATCTTCTCCAGAGCTGGGCCCTCCCTTGCCCCGCAGCCCTCGAGGGGGCCACTGCCTGGCCTGGTCGGGGGTTAGGGCGGCCAGGGGTGCCCTCCAGCTTCCAAAGAGCATTGGGCGGGGCCGGGCGTGGGAGCCCCGAGGGCCCGCTGCGGGCAGTGGGGTCCAGAAGTGCCCTCGCCCGGCCCAGCCCCAGGCCCAGGCCCGGCGGGGGTGGGGGGGGGGCTCCACTCCCTTCAGATCCAAGACCCCAGTGCCCCAGGCTGCCCGCCTCTGGTCTGTAATGGAACCTCTGCGCTCCTCCTCTCCCAGGAGACTGTGCTCCTCCTCCGTGCAGTGCGCCCCGCCCCCGCCCCCACGACTATTGTGCGATTTTGTGAGCCGCCTGAGCGGAGTTGGTAACTTGTTGGTTTTTTTCCAACCATCATGGCCTTATCTGTTCCGGTTTTCTCAGTGTCTTCAACCTGTGAGATAGATGTTTATGGCAAAAAGCAAAAAGCAAAAAAAAAAAAAAACAAAAAACAAAAAACAAAAAACCACGGGGAAAAAAACGAAAAAAAAAAGAAAAACCTGAACCTATTGTATAAAAAAATCACTATTTTGTGTGCTCCGCGTGCTACAGCTTTTGGGGGGGGCCCACCCCCTCCCTGTCCCCCCTGCCCTGGGGGGCCTCCCCTCTCCCGGCCGTGAAAGTGTCCACGCGTGTGGTAGTCTAGTGTGCCGAGCTGTTTTCTACCTTTTCGTAGTCTTTCTTAAAACACAATAAATTGCGCTGTGATACTTGGCTACTGCTAACTCGAGGGAACTCGGGTCCGGGGGCTCCCATGGGCCCCGAGCCGCAGTAAAGGGAACTCGGTGAGGCTCAGAAATAAAACATTTATTACGTGGGGAGGAAGGACGGGCAGGGGGAGGGGACGGCCACGAGGTCTGCCACCTCAGGTGGGGGAGGCTGGGATGGGCAGGGCCAGGGGAAAAGGGGGTCCATTCGGTCTCCCTGGGGGGGCAATGTCCACACCTGTAGCCAAGGGAAGGGGCAGATGCGCAGAGAGCAAGGGCCTGTGCCCAGCACGGGGTGAAGGTGGGCGCTTGAGGCTGGTGGGGCAGGGGGCTCCCTCCCTCTGCCCCTTCCCCACTTAAATAGGCATAAATAAAGAAGCGTCCAGACTCTCGGGCCACCAGGGGCTGCCCCCTCCAGCCCCCTTCCCCGCAGCCTAACACCAGTGCCGGGCGGTCACCGGCCAGCCGGCCAGCCGGGGCGAGGCTGCCGGAAGGCGGAGGTAGTTG
>PISW01008794.1:0-69300 GCA_004023785.1 Mungos mungo | reverse complement strand
GGGCTCCAGGCTCTGAGCTAGCTGCCAGCACAGAGCCCGACGCGGGGCTCGAACCCACGAACTGTGAGATCATGACCTGAGCCGAAGCCGGCTGCTTAACCGACTAAGCCACCCAGGCGCCCCGAGTACATTCACACTGTTGTACAAACTTCGCCACCATCAATCTCCGAAACTTCATTTTTTTTTAAGTTTATTTATTTGAGAGAGAGAATGAGAGAGAGAGAATCCCAAGCGGGCTCTGAATTATCAGCACAGAGCTAGCCACGGGGCTTAAACTCATAAACCATGAGATATTGCCCTGAGCCAAAAACAAAAGTCGGCCACTTAACTGACTGAGCAGAACTCTTTTCACTTTGTAAAACTTAAACTCTATACTCATTAATCAGTAAGTTCATTCCCCCACCCCAAGCCCTGACAGCCACCAATTTACTCTCTGTGTCTATGAATCTGACTTTCCTAGGAGCCTCACGTAAGTGGAGTAGTATAGTCCTTGTCTTTTTGTGACTAGCTTCTTTCACTTAGCATGTCTGCAAGATTCGTCTATGTTGTAGCATGTGTCAGAATTTCCTTCTTATTAAAGGCTGAATAACTGTCCATTGGATGATACAAGGAATCTGCATTTTTCAGAAGCTCTGAAAGGTAACATGCGCACTAAGATTTGTAACCACCGCCAAGTTTTTTGGGAGTTCAAATTTTACTTTCCTAAAGTACTGATTTGGAAGGTTCTGCTCATCACCTCACAACGTGTAGTGCAAAGGAAAGCTGTTTTGTGCTTCCTGAATTCTCAAAATGAACATTCAGGAGAAACTAGTAATACTCTGGAAATACAGGACACTTCAAATAACACCTTTAACTTAGCTCTTTTTTGGGGGGTGGGGTGGGGAGAGAGAGAGAGACCATCCATGCGTGTGTGTGTGTGTGAGCAGAGGAAGGACAAAGGGAGAGAGAAAGACAGACAAACACAGAGAGAGAATCCCAAGCAGGCTCCATGCTTGGTGCAGCGCCCAACGTGGGGCTCAGTCCTACAACCTTGGGATCATGACCTGAGCTGAAATCAAGAGTCAGGCTCTTCACCAACTGAGCCACCCATGTGCCCCAAAACATTTTAAAACTTAATAGAAGGAATGAATATTTATTGAGCTCCAGCTACACTAGGCACTGTGTTCTTAAGGTAGATATTATTGCCTCCACTTTAAAGATGAGGAAACTGAGCCTCACAGAACTTAAGAATCTCATTCAAGGACATACTGACAGTAAATGGCAGGGTCAGGACTTTGAGTGTGTTTGACTATGAGTGTGGATGTCTTTTCCCAATACACAAAAACAGTAAAGTGTATCAACTCACCATTATTAGATACTATTGAACGAAACTTACATTCCTCTGGGCAGGAAGAATTAAATAATACATATCTATTCCTTACATGTACTTTTTTGTATCGTAGTGTTTGGTATTAATTAGTAGGGCTGCTGCTTTTCAGGAAATCTCACCCAGCTGTGAAATTACCCCCGTTACTAACACCTCAGGTGTCATGTGTATATTAATGCTGCCGTAGATTCCTCGGTGTCCCTGCCTCCACTAGCAAAGGTGGGATTTTTCTCTGTGCTCCACTTTGTAGCATTCGAGATGCCCAGGGCAATGCGCCCTTAAAGAAACATGTTTGGGGCGCCTGGGTGGCTCAGTCGGTTGAGCGTCAGGTTTCAGCTCAGGTCATGATCTTGCAGTTCGTGGGTTCAAGCCCCGTGTCAGGCTCTGACAGCTCAGAGCCTGGAGCCTGTCTTTGGATTCTGTGTCTCCTTCTCTCTCTGGCCCTCCCCTGCTCACACTGTCTCTCTCTCTCTCTCTCAAAAATAAATTTAAAATGAACATGATAAAAAAGAAACATGTTCAAAGGTTCAGAATCAGTGGTGGTCATTCCAGACTGTCATTCTCTGATATTGACAGAGAAACAGGGTCAGTCCACCTGTCACTCCACCCTCATTTCCCACCACCCAGTTTTATTGAAATTTAATTGACCTGTAATACTGTATTAATTTAAGGCATACAACCTAATGATTTGATATTGGGGTATCCTGTGAAATGATTACTACCCCCCCTTCATGTTTTATGAGCATCCAGTGAACATGGAGAGGAGTTACTCATTATTGTTGTAAGCAGCATGCAGGCAAGACTTTTTTTAAATTAACAAGTTATATGCATTTCTGAACTAGTCTTTCAGATAAGTTGGACTATTACTTCTTGTATGTACATGTTATTATCAGAATAATCTTTGAAGTATACATCTGGACTAAAAAATACTTTTTATTTTTTAAAAAGAATTTTTAAATGTTTAGTCTTGAAAGAAAGAGAGAGAACAAATGGGGGAAGGGCAGAGAGAGAGGGAGACAGAAAATCTGAAGCAGGCTTCAGGCTCAGAGCTGTCAGCACAGAACCCGATGCAGGGCTTGAACTCATGAACCACAAGATCATGACCTGAGCGGAAGTCAGACACCTAACCAATGGAGCCACCCAGTCACCGCTGGATTAAAAATACCTAAAAGAAAGTTTACACAAGTAACAAGAAGATTAAGATGGTCATATGTAAAGTTCAGTTATATAAATAGTAAAATTTAAGCAGCATCTGTAGTCGGGTTTCATTACTATGTTACTACTGATCAAGACATGCCAAATGAATTGCTGTTGCACCAAACAGGTTACTTTACAACAGAACTTGCACAGCTTACTTGTGCTAATGAGTCATGATCTTTAAATTCCCATTTATAAAGCTTATCAATCAGGCACTCTGTGATGACTGAACTAAAACTGGTAAAAGACATTACAGCCATTAATCCTGGGAGAAGGAATTACGTTTTATGTTCTATTCTTACCGACCTAGATCATTACAGAGCAGGAAGCTTTGAGTCAAATGACCAGGGTACAACACAACAGTCTAGTTAGGGTCGTACCCATAGGGATGTGTATACAAATGTTTATTTGGAGAAGATGTCAAAACAGTTCAAGAAGTCTATATGAGGAATTACTATAAACCCAGCATTTCAAAGTTGAGAAATGTATTAATTCTTTCACTTATTCATTCACCAAATGTATACTGTATGGAAGGCACTTCCTGGGAAGCCAAAATTACTAAGGTTGTTTGCCTCCGGAGAAAGCCTAGTCATGCCGCAGCCTATCCAAAGAGGTTGAAAATGCTTTTAAGAAAGAGAAGTGATCTGTCTCTTTCTTACCTAAAGCCAAGAGAAAAACTTTGCTTTAACTTACAGTAACATATGAATGAGATTCTAAGCTTCCCCCCTTTGCTACTAAGAGTCTTCTTTAATATTGTGATAATGTTTTATCAGTTATGTTGCTTAAATATGACAGAATTCACATGACCTCAAGAGCAACTGTTAGTCCGATTAAGTTAGTAGAAGCTATCCTGTGGGGAAAACTGTGCTGTCCTGTCCTCACTTCAAATAGTATCCACAATAATTTAATATGTGTTTTTGCAATGATTTTAAAAAATGTTTATTTATTTATTTTGAGAGAAAGAGTACACATATGCATGAGCGGGGAAGGGGTAATGGGAGAGGGAGAGAGAGAGAATCCCAAGAAAGTTGCATACTATCTGTGCAGAGTCTGATGTGGGGTCGAACTCATGAACTGTGAGATCATGACCTGAGCTGAAATCAGGAGTCAGATGCTTAACCAAATGGGCTACCTGGTGTCCCTGGAGTGATTGTTTAATTTGGAAATAAATATTAACTCCTAGGAATGCATACAAAAGACTTATGAAATATACATGATTTGTTTGCTTTCTTTCATAGTCATAAAACTAAAATAATTTTGTGCATAGAGTATTTAAGTGAAGACAACATTTAAATGAAGACAGCAAATAATCTGAGCCTTTTGTTTTTGTCTGTACTTAGGGTATACTGCCCATTATTTTACTGATGAGCAAAACCACCTGCATATTCAAACAGAAAACATGACTCTTCTGACTCACTCTCATTGCTGCTTGACTTTAAATCCTATTGCCTAATGATTGCCTCATTGGGATTATATGAGTCATCACCTGTCTTCTGTGTGTTGACAAACTAGAAGGAGGCCTCCTGGTTTCTCCTGAAATGCGTGTTTCCTTTTTGCTCTGGTCAACATCGCCGTGATACTTGGATGGGTTGATCACACTCCGGGGCACTGGGTGCTGTCCTGGGCCAGGAGGCTGAGTTAGGGAGAGCACGACTCCCTTCTACCCATAAATTATTCTATGAACGTCTACTTAGTGTAATGCTCAGGGTCATAGTCACTGGCCTTTAAGACTTTACAACCTGGCACGGGAGTAGAAAATGTGAAATGAATCAAGATAGGAGGTTTTTAACAAGCAAACTTGGAATATTCTGTTTTTACTTATTTATTTTTTTGATGTTTATTTTTGAGAGAGAGAAACAGAGCATGAATGGAAGAGGGGCAGAGAGAGAAAGAGACACAGAATCCAAAGCAGTCTCCAGGCTCTGAGCTGTCAGTACAGAGCCTGACGCAGGGCTTGAACCCACAAACCGTGAGATCATGACCTGAGCTGAAGTTGGATGCTCAACTGACTGAGCCACCCAGGTGCCCCAAACTTGGCACTTTCAATGTTGATACAGGTTCCTCTTAAGTTTACTCTGGCAGACTTACCTCAGCGAAAATACTTTCTCATTTTGGAATAAGAAATCCTAAAACAATCTGTTTTTTCTTTAACATCAAAATAAATGTGGGGGTGATGGTCATGGAGGGGGGCACTTGGGAGAAGCACTGGGTGTTATCTGGAAACCAATCTGACAATAAACTATTATTGAAAATAAATAAATAAATAACTAAAAAGCATTGTGAGGCCATCACCGAGAGCTATTTCAGAGTTTCCAAACTCTTGGATCCAGACTACACCACCCAAATTTTTCATGATTCCCAGCATCTTCCTTGGTAAGCACAATTTAGTGTGTGTTAATGGATCCCACTAACACCATTACATGAGGAAGGAAATAAACCTTTGGTCTCTTTGCCCAGGTTCCTCCCTCTCAACACTGTTAAGAGAGGTGTATGTTAATGGAATATCCTGTCTGGGGACAAAGGCAGATGGAGGTAAGCGGAAAAGAAGGGGCTGAGAAGGAAGATGACTGAGGTCTGGTTCAGGGCTATTCCAGTGGTTCAGAAAGAGGTGAAGCCTAGGTGTTTACTACAGCCTTGTTGGCCCAGGAGATGCAGGCCTGGCTTGTGTGCAGGAAAAGCTGAGTCACCTTGCGAAGGTGGAGATTGAGACAGTCTTTCTCCTGTCTCCGTTCTGTATTTTCTACTAACACCAGATGCACACCAGAGAGGCTGTGGATGGGTTAACATGGGTTGTATTTGATTGGTGCGTAATGAATGCATTTATGGTAGACTTTTGGGGAAATTAATAAGAAAGAAAGTCACTTGAAGCAAAAGCCACCCAGGCCACTTGAGCTAGATGCTCAGGACATGACTGCATGGGTCTGACCTGTCAGAGCTGTACCTCACCCTCTCTTTCCTCACCTCCTGTGAGCCCTGGGGCCACAAGGAGACTTAATTTTTACCTTTACTGTATGATTTGCTAGAGATACTAATAAAATGAAAAAAAATCACACAAGAATGACTTTTAAAAAATTCACATGTGTTTGAATAAGAAAATAAGGAAGCACTTATTTGGGATTTTAGAGGTGAAGTGGTGTGTGTGTGTGTGTGCGTGACTACATTCTTGTTTTTGCAATTTGTGATCCATTCTGCAGGGGGAAGCACCCCTGTAACAATAAGAAATATTTCTGCCAAATACACTTATTTTTCTAGAGTATTCTTAGGAGAATATTCTAAAATAGAAATCTAAAGTTATGGCTGCTTCCACCGAGCTCCTGAACACAGGAATCCTGAATGGAAAAGATTTACATTGCAGAGGTATAGTAAAAACCAGTTTTCACCAGAGTTTCTGGGAAAACTGAAAATCTCCTTCCTACAACTCAAGTTTTATCCAGAATCAAACGAAGAAACCCATACAAGGACATGAATTATGGAAATTAATTGCAGAGTGTTCTGTCCTCTATTCTCTATTTCCCTCCATATAAATAAAATTTGGTAACTTAAAAAAAACAGTAGAGGAGAGTCTGGGTGGCTCAGTCAATTAAGTGTCTGACTCTTGGCTTCGTGATCTGACAGTTCATGAGTTCCAAGCCCCATGTTGGGCTCTGTGCTGACATTGCAGAGCCTACTTGGGATTCTCTCTCTGCCTCTCTCTCTCTCTCTCTCTCTCGCTAAATAAATAAATAAATAAATAAATAAATAAGTAAACTTAAGAAAAAATAGTAGCCCTTTCTTGTTATCGATGTGATTCATGTCTGGAGCAGCTCCTTGCAAAATCTCATTTCATACTGTCTATTTCTCATGACTGCCTGAGACTGGCCATGGACAACTTATTATTATCATCCTTATACCTGGACTCCAGATCTGCATCTGCTGTCACTTTGGCAACTAATGTAAGTATATAGTGATGCTGTCTGAAAATGACAAGTAAATTTCATCTGGCAATTTTTAATTCTTCACCCTGTGTGAGATGTCTCCTCCAAAATGTTCTTTCCAAAGGGTGCCTGCAAACATTTTTTTTGTCTCTATATATGCTAAGTCAAAGTTATATGGTTTTTTTACAGATATGTCCATGTATTTATGTATAGCTCTATATATCTACATATATACATAGATGTATTCTTCCCCCACCCCCATCCTTCCAGTTTTCATCCATTTTTTAGGAATCTTCTCTGACAACTTTTTGTTAGCTGTCCGTTTTTATTTTCTATTGAAAACCTATTGTGCATAGACTGTCTTATCCACCAAAGTGAGATTCTACAAATAGAACAATTGTTTAACAGTCATTGTCATCAAAATCTAGCTTGTTCTGCTAGATAGATATGGTGTAAACATGAGCTTCACTGTCTCTGAACCAAAGTAGCACATGTATTTTGATAAAAGTAGCCTGAGTCTTGATGGCTTTTCCATGTAGGAAACTGTTCTGCTCTTTTTGAACTTGAGCTGTGAATGTTTTTGCTTTCACTAGAGTGTCATTTATGACAGTAGTAGAAGTCTTCATGCAACATTGGTTTAAGAACAGGAATGGAGGTGCTCATGGATTGGAAGAACAAATATTGTACTATCCAATCTACACATTCAATGCAATCCCAGTCAAAACAGTACTTCACAGAGCTAGAAAAAACAATCCTAGAATTTGTATGGAACCACAAAAACCCTGAATAGACAAAGTAATGTTTAAAAAGGAAAACAAAGCTGGAGGCCTCACAATCCCAGACTTCAGCCTGTATTACAAAGCTGTAATCATCAAGACAGTATGGTATTGTCACAAAAACAGACACATAGACCAATGGAATAGAATGGACTCACAAATGTATGGCCAACTAATCTTCAACAAAGCAAGAAAGAGTGTCCAGTGGAAAAAGACAGTCTCTAGCAAATGGTGGTGGGAAAACTGGACAGCAATACGCAGAAGAATGAAACTGAGCCACTTTCCCACACCATACACAAAAATAAATTCAAAATGGAGGAAAGATCTAAATGTGAGACAGGAAACCATCAAAATCCTACAGGAGAAAACAGGCAGCAACTTCTTTGACTTCAGCCACAGCAACTTCTTACTTGACATGTCTCCAAAGGCAAGGGAAATAAAAGCAAAATTGAACTATTAGGCATTCATCATTATAAAAAGCTTCTGCACAGCAAAGGAAACAATCAACAAAACTAAAAGTCAACCCACTGAATGGGAGAAGATATTATCAAATGACGTGTCAGATAAAGGGTTACTATAAAAAAACTATCAAGAATTTACCAAACTTATCACTTGAGAAACAAATAATCCAGTGAAGAAATGGGCAGAAGACATGAATAAACACTTTCCTAAAGAAGCCATCCATATGGCTAACAGATGAATAAAAAGATGCTCAACATTGCTTATCATCAGGGATATACAAATCAAAACCACACTGAGATACCACCTCACACTGCTCAGAGTGGCCAAAAGAACAGCAATCAACAGATGTTGGTGAGAATTTGGATAAAGGGGAACATCCTTGCACTATTGGTGGGAATGCAAACTGGTACAGTCACTCTGGAAAATAATGTGGAAGTTTCTCAAAAATTAAAAATAAAATTACTCTATGGAACAGCAATAGCACTACTGGGAATTTATCCTAAGGACACAGGAGTATACGTCATAGAGGCACATGTACTCCAATGTTTGTTGCAGCACTATCAACAATAGCCAAATTATGTAAAGAGCCCTAATGTCCATCAACTGATGAATGGACAAAGAAAGAAGATGTGGTGTATGTATATATGTATATATATACACACACACATATACATGTGTGTGTATATATATATACACACACACATATATATATACAACAAAATTATATATATATATATATGTATGTATGTATAAAATGGAATACTACTCAGTGATGAAGAAGAATGAAATCTTGCCATTTGCAACAACGTGGATGGAACTGGAGGGTATTATGCTAGGTGAAATAAGTCAGTCAGAGAAAGACAGATATCATATGATTCCACTCTTATGGAATTTGAGAAACTTAACGGAAGAACATAAGGGAAGTGAAGGAGAAATAAATTACAAACAAAGAGGGAGGTAAACCATAAGAGATTCTTAAATACAGAGAACAAACTGAGGGTTGTTTAGGATGGGGGATTGAGGGAGTGAGGGAAGAGGGTGATGGGCATTGAGGAGGGTGCTTGTTGGGATGAGCACTGGGTGTTATATGTAAGTGATGAATCATGAGAATCTACTCCTGAAGCCAAGGTACACTGTATGTTAGTTAACTTGATGATAAATTAAAAAAAAAAAAAAGAATGAGAATGGCGGGGTGCTTGGGTAACTCAGTTGGTTAGGCATCCAACTCTTGATTTTGGCTCAGGTCATAATCTCATAATATGTGAAATTGAGCCTTGAGTTGGATTCCATGCTGACAATGAGGAGCCTGCCTAGGATTCTCTCTCTCTCTCTCTCTCCTCCTCCCCCACTCTCCTTCTCTCTCAAAATAAATAAATAAACTTAAAAAAAAAAGAACTGGAATGGAAAACCACAAATGTGGTAAGACCATTCTGAGGTTTGTGGTGGAGGGAAGGAGCTGGAGCTACCATCTTCTTGGGAAAATTCTACCCTTTGGTTAGTTCTCCTCTGTCCTTTTGCCCAGCAATTTGGACACCAAGTCACCTCTACTCACTCAGAGGAAACTGTCTGATTATAAAAGACCCAGATTTCTTGAGACATATCCCTTTGGGTGGGGGAGAAGACTTGATCTATTAAATAACATAAAAGAAATCCTGTTCTAATATATAAACAACTACTTTATGGGGTAGGTCAGATCTATTTTTCTTTACATTATAGGTGAGAAATGAAGACTCAAAGAGGTTAAACATCTTACTCAAGGCTGAAAAGCTATTAGGTATTACTGTAATTGTTGTAAGTTACAAAAACAGATAATCGAACAGCAATTTCATACAGATCAACTAACTGAAAACCCAGTGTCTTTATTTAAATACTATTATGTACAAACATAGACAAAGCATAAACCTCCGACTCATGTATCTTTATTAAACTATATGAATAGCAATGAAAAAATTCTTAAAGATTGGGGTACCTGGGTGATTCAGTCAGTTAAGCATCCACCTCTTGATTTTGGCTCAGGTCATGATCTCACGATCTTGACCCTCATGATCTCATGGTCTTGAGCCCCAAGTAGGGCTGCCATGCTGATAGCATGGAGCCTGCTTGGGATTCTTTCCCTCTCTCTCTCTGCCCCTTCCATGCTTGCATGCTCTCTCCCTCTCTCTCAAAATAAATAAACATTTTTAAAAATCTGAAATATAAAATAAAAAGAAAACTAAAAAAATACAAAAAAATCAATTTATCAACATCTTCCTAATGAAATAATGGAGTTTTGCTGAAAGAAAAACAATGAACTAGATATTTTACAACTGTTAATTTATTACTTCAATGAAACATTCAATTTAATAGTGTTTTCCCCCAGTTCAACAGTACACAAGAAAAAAACCACTGTTTTAAGAAAATTTTTTATTGCATTTAATGGTCATGAAATCTTGAAAGTGTCTATGTATCCAGATGGAAAGATGAGAAGAACTCTCCCCGCTTTCCCCAGGGAGACTTAAATTTGTCAATTTCTACGTCTTTAGGTATGAAGAAAAAACCCCACAAGAAATTAAAAAACCAAACAAACCAAGTTTACTCTACCTGTGCAATTGAAATTCCTGCATGGTGCAGGAAAATCCACCTTGCCCTCTCTGCCCCACGTCAGAGAGTTAATGTAAAAACTTGTCCCCATTGGCGATGGTACCACTTAGCAACCCAGAAAAAGCAAAACTAAATAGCAAAAAAACAAATAAGCTACTTTTGATGGCTCTTCAAATCCAAGGCTGTACAGAAAAAAAAAATCCCCACTGAAGATAAACCCAAGTTTTGAAAATGACAAAACAAAGGGGAACACAATTCACAATGTGTAAAAGTTATCAGATTCAATAAAGAGTAGGTATATACATTCTCAAAACTTCAGCTTATTGCACTATAAAATATATACGTGTAAAGGAATTGAAGAGATAAATATAATGCAAAGTATAGAAATGTGAGATTGTATAAAAACAGTCTTTAAAAAGTAAAGCTCCTAAAAATAAAAATGAAAAAATAGAGTTGAAACTTGAAAACTTAATTCCCTAAATGGGGAATTCATGACCTGAAATATAGAAACATACACAGAATGTGAATTTCAAAGAGTTTAAGGTACAGAATATATGAAAGAGAGTTTAAGAGGCATGAAAGAAAGAAGGGAGATGTCTTGTGTGTAGTAGGAATTTCCAAAGGAAAGAGTGGGCAGGGTAAGCATGGCGATATTTCAGAACATAATGACAGAATTTTTTTGAATTAGCGAAAAACATGAATGTTCAGGCTAAAGAACTACAGAACACCTCAAATAAAAAGAAAATATTTAAAGAGCCAGATATTTTTAAAAATTACACTCAAAGCGAATGTTGGTTAAAAATGACAATAGACTTCAACAGAACTCATCAAGTTAAAAATTTTTTAAATTTTTTTAAAATGTTTTTATTTATTTTGAGACAGAGAGAGACAAAGCATGAGCAGGGGAGGGGCAGAGAGAGCGAGGGAGACACAGAATCTGAAGCAGGCTCCAGGTTCTGAGCTGTCAGCACAGAGCCCGATGCGGGGCTCGAACCCACGAACATGAGATCATGACCTGAGACAAAGTTGGAGGCCCAGCCGACTGAGACACCCAGGCACCCCTTTAATGTTTATTTTTGAGAGACAGAGTGTGAGTAGGGAAGCAACAGAGAGGGAGGGAGACACAGAATTGGAAGCAGTCTTCAGGCTCTGAGCTGTGAGCACAGAGCCCAATGCAGGGCTCGAACTTATAAACCATGAGATCATGACCTGACCCAAAGTCAGATGCTTAACCAATTGAGCCACCCAGGCGTCCCTGAACTCAAGTTTAGAGTCAACAGAACAGAGTTTTCAAAACTGTTAACCAAGTTCCATACCCAGCTAAATTATTATTCAATTGGAAGAGTAAAATAAGGCAGAGAAATTCTACGTCTTCCCAATCCTTGTTGAAAGAGCTAGTAAAGGATTTACTCCAGGAAGTGGCAATTTGAATGGACAAGGAGGGAACAAGGAGAGAGAGGACTGGCAGATGAATGAGAAAAAGGACACTGGTCTCTGACCTCTTGCCTCATCTCCTCCATCTCTCTCCCATTGCAGAGGGCTTCTGCCTCCCCTCCTAATCTTGAAGTATGTTGCCCTCTGTCACATCCTTCCCATTTTATGGAATTTTCTTGTAGTTTAGACCTTCTTCCCTGGAGTAGCATCAGGCACAGCATGAATGACAGTAGGGTACTGGAGATGACCAATAAGGAAAATTAAAAAAAATAACCTGTTTAATATTCTCAAAACATTATCCCAACAGGGCTTATATTAGTTTTGTCAAAACAACTGTGTCCAGCAAGGTTTCTGGGGCTCCTAAGTCCACAGAGATCTCAGCTTCCAGATCCTTCTTGTTTAATCACATTTTAAACACACAAATTCAAACAGTAATAAACTTCCATGGCTCCATAGCAACTTTTAAGCTCTAAGAATTGAGTGGCTCTCATTTGACTGGTTCTTTTGGATTCATTCGAGTTGTTTGAGAGGTCCTCACCTTCTGAATCTCTGCTTTCATGAAGCAGGAAAAGATGTAGAAACCTAAAAGACATGTGAGACTCTGAAGTTTGACAGTCTATGTTCTGTCTCTTGCTTTTTCCTTTTAAGTCCCTTTTGTTTGAATAGAGGGGGTGGGGAATTGGCAATTCAACTTTACCCACAGTGAGTAATGAAATGCTTATTTCAGTACACAGATCCGGAAACACGGCTCATCGAGATAAGCCTTCGAAGGTAAGTTACCCAACGGACAATACATTAGTGTTTCTGCAGAAGCTTTTTTCTAAAAAGGCTGCTTTTCACAATGTAGCATGGGATTTCTTAGCCTAGTCTGATGAAACACATTCAATGAGACAAATGCCATGGTTCCTATCTTTCAGAAAGGAAAACAATTAGGCACAGGGAAATCAGGGGCAGCAACAGCACGAGTCATCCAAAAGGTCATGGTCCATGATTTCTTCTTCCAGAGGCCCTGTTCAGGTGGTAGATGAGGCCATGTAAAAAGAGGACCGATTCACAAGGGGTGTCCAATAATATGCTGAGGAACTTGACCTTAGCGATGAGAGGCTTACAGGAAAATATTAAGGGCTTTTTTTTTTTAACTAAATAAATTTGTCTTCATAAAAATTATGTGGCTTATTATTTAAAGGGAAAACTGGGCAAAAAAACCTTTGGAGGCTAGAAAACAAATTGACCGGTGTCAACTGACTTAGCAGAACCAAGGAGGGTGAAATCTATGACCTAGTGGAGGCCAAGAGCATGGTGCATCACTGTAGAAAGGCTAGAATTGGAGGTGATGGGTACCCCGAAAATTAGGGTTTAGATAGAGTTAAAATAAGATCAGTTGAAATTCTAGGTAGAAAGAAGAAGGAGAAAAAGAAATAATTATTAACTCCAGGGGAAAAAAAATAAATTATTTCAGGAAGGTAGTAATCATGATTAGCTGTGAATTATATTTACATGGACATAATAATGCAAACACAGAATATTGACCTAATAAAGTTATGTGTGTAGTTAAAAGGGGAGAAACTTGAAAGATCTATATACTCATCTTCATAGTAGAAAGTCAAGAGATATCATCTAAAACTAAAAATTAAGAATTACCTGCATAATGAGGCTCCTGGGCGGCTCCCTTGGTTAAGCTGCCAACTCTTGATTTCTGTTCAGGTCGTGATCTCACGGTCTGTGAGTTCAAGCTCTGTGTAAGGCTCTGTATCAACAGTGTGGAGCCTGCTTGGGTATCTCTCTCACCCTCTCTCTCTCTCCCCTTCCTCTGCTCTCTGTCTTCCTCTCTCTCTTTCTCAATTAATAAATAAACTAAAAAAAAAAGAATTGCCTGCATACCCATGTTTAGAGGGAAGAAATATGTAGATAAATACTAAAAGAAACGGCTAAAAAGTTTAAAATGGCTGCTTTTGGGAAGTCCAAAAAATTGGATACATATGTGAGAAGAGACTTCCATTTAATAGAACACCTTGTCAAACTTTGAGTTTTACTGCTATAATTTATGTAGTTTAGGAAGTTAAATTCTAATAACAAAAACATACTCACCTCATACGTTATTGTGAGGATTGCAAATAAGGTATGAAATTCTAGTCCTATAAATTATAGTTCTTAGTAAGTGTTCAATACATGCTAGTTGTTTCTATTATTGTTGACCTAAAATAATTTTATTTATTTATTTATTTTTAAATTTTTAAAATTTATTTTTGAGATAGAGAGAGAGACAGTGTGAGCGGGGGAGGGTCAGAGAGAGAGGGAGACACAGAATAGGAAGACAGGCTCCAGACTCTGAGCTAGCTGTCAGCACAGAGCTCGATGACGGGCTCGAACCCACGAACTGTGAGATCATGACCTGAGCCGAAGTTGGACGCCTAACCGACTGAGCCACCCAGGTGCCCCAATCTAAAATAATTTTAAACATTAAGCAACTGAGAAAAGTACAAAGGAAAACAATAAAGTAAAAAGCCCACTATTGAATAATAAAGTGTTAATACTGAGTAATCATTATTTTAAGGACCCCTCTATACACAAATAGAGGGATGGATTAAAGTTTAGGTGAATAGATAAAATAATCTTATTAGGGACTCCTAGGAGGCTCCGTTGGTTGAGTGTTTGACTATTGATTTCAGATCAGGTCATGATCTCATGGTTTGTGTGTTTGAAGCTGACATTAGGCTCCACACTGACATTGTGGAACCTGCTTGGAATTCTCTCTCTCTCTCTCTCTCACTCTCTCTCTCTCTCTCTGCCCATCCTCTGCTTGTGTGCTTTTTCTCTGTCTCTCAGAATAAATACATAAACTTAAAAGAAAGAAAGAACTGACTTAATTCAGATATCTCCAGTTTTTCCATTAATGTCTTTTCTGCCCAGGTTACCACATTGCATTTAGTATTCATGTCTCCTTAGTCTTTAGTCTGTAACAATTTCTAATCTTTGTTTCTCATGACTTTGACAATTTTGAAGGGCACTGGTCCTGTATTTTGTAGAATGTTTACCAATTTGTATTCAACATTTTCTTATGATGAGACCAAGGAAAAATGAGTTTTGGGGAAGAATACCACAAAGATGACGTGTTCTTCTTATTGTCTCATATCAAGGTATATGAAATTAAAATTATGTATTACTGATGCTTTTAACTTTGGTCCCTTGGCCAAAAGATGGTGTATCACCAGATAGAATGAAAATTATGCAATTTAGTTTCATGAATATAGTAGGAAAAATAAACAAGGAAAGGTAAAAAAAATCATTGAACTTTGGATGAGGTTTTCATAGTGAGAGATAGTAACTTCTAAAGTTCACTCAAGAGTTAAGAAAAGCATTGATAATACCCATGCATAAATTGGAGCCATTATTTAAAAAGCAGTTTCAATTTTCATTCACTCAATAAATATTTATTTCAGCACAGACTCTGTGCCAGGCACTGCTCTAAGCAGTGAACAAAGCAGGCAAATACCTGTACCCTTGCAGAGTTTGCAGCCAAGCTGAGGGGAAGGGGTTGAGTCACAAATAAACAGTAAACACAATAAGTCAATAAATAAGTACATTATACGGTGTGTTGCAGGGCGAGAAAATAAGAAATGCAATGGGGAAACTGGGACAAGCCAAAGGGACCCACGCATGGAGTTGGGGGGGGGGGCAAGTTACGGTTTTATTTTATTTTATTTATGTTTTTTAGCATAAGAACTCATGAACTGTGAGATCATGACCTGAGCTGAAATGGGACACTGAACCAACTGAGCCACCAAGGCACCCAAAGTTGCTGTTTTAAATAGTATTAAACAGGTCTCACTGTTGGGAAGAAGTCTTCCAGGCAGAGGGAATAGCCAGTGCTAAGGTCCTGAGTCAAGTGTGATGGCTAATTTAATGTGTCAATTTGGCCCAGATATTTAATTAAATATTGTTCTCCATGATTCCATGAGGGTCTTTTTTGAGAAGATTAACATTTAGATTGGTGGAATTTGAGTAAAGCAGATCGCCCTCCATCATGTGGAGGGGCCTCGTCTAGTCAGATGAAGGCTTGAATAGAACAAAAAGCCTGATCTCCCCCAGGCGAGAGGGAAATCTGCAGCAGACGGCCTTCAGACTTCAACTGCAGCACTGACTCTTCCTTACGTCTCTACTCCCCAGCTTCCATCAACACTTCTGTCAGTTCCTAAAATCTCTTTCTATACATACACACATGCACACAGATGCACACACACACACATCTTATTGGTTCCACTTTTCTGGAGAACTTTGACTAATAGAACAAGTTAAGAAAAAGACAGCAAGACGACCAAAGGGCTAGAGAGGAGCAGTACAAGGAAATGAGGTTAGGGAGGTACCTGGGCTTTGCAGACTAGGGCCAAGGGCTGGTGTTTCCTATGAGGGAAATGGCAAGCTCTTGAAGAGCTTTGAGGAGAAAGTGACTTTGGATGGTTGTAACTACTGCCTTTTGGACATAGCCCTTGGATGGATGGCCCAGGTGACAGTGTAGCTAGAAACAAAGACGTTCCAGACTGTAGGCGGAGAGTAGAGATAAGTTCAAAGTGAGAGGGAACTTTTGACTGGGAACAGGAGAGATGACTCTGTTAGACGTGAGACAAAGCTGGGAAGAATCCCTCTAGGCAACTATATCCAAAGGGAGGGAGATAGGTGTGTGTCGGAAGTACAAGACTCACAGAGCAGAGAGGTGCCATAGAGCTGTAGGAAGTTGGGACCTTTCCTCTTGCAGCTCCTTGTGCGTCTACTTTCAAGTCTTCATTAAAGACTCATATGAGACAGTGCCTCTTATGGGAAACCTTGTCAGATCTTACTGTCTATGAACTTCTGCCTTCTCTTTCTTCTGCATATCTGTAAATGTTCCCACTGCCTCATTTTGTGCTTACACCTACACGACCATTGCCTCTTTGTAATGACATAATGAGTTTACTAGATCTGTCTTCTTCCATGGACTAATGAACAACTGAAGGGCGGACTGGGTCTTATATATATTTTAACCCCCAGTGCCTGAGATTGTTTAGAAACTCCAATCCTGAATGACATCACTTCTTCTAGAATCTTTACTTTCAGTCTCTCCCTCCTTCTCTCACTCTCTCTCTCTCTCCCCTTCTCTCTCACCAGCCCTAATTTCTAATTCTCCACCTCCCAACTCCACTTTTCCTTACCGATCTTTGTCCTCTTTACAGAGACCTCTAAGGCCCCTTTTCTTTCTCTTGAAACGCATCTGTAACCCTTCACTCAGCTTTACTTCCTGACCTCTTGGTACAGTATTTCAATTGCTCTCTAGCTGGCACACCCTTTCTCCTCCTTATCTTTCTACCACATCTACCCTGCACGTCAGCCACAGCAGGTCCATCCAGCCAGGATGGAGGATCTTCCTTGTCCCTAAGATAGGGAACTTCCCTTTTGCAAAGAACGTCAAGGTTAGTATATGAAACACAGATATAAACTCCCGTCCATTCTTTGGGCTTAAACAGCCACTTCTAATTTTGCTCTGCCTCAAGTAAATTGTACCCTTTGCGTTTGTGGAGCTTTGAGTTTGCAAATTCTTTGTAACAACAGATCTGTAAGATGCTTGGACAGAAATGGCTCCGAGACCAAGAAGTACTGAAGTCCTTGGGTGGTGAAGTCATGATTAACTTTTTGAACTCTGTCCTTTCCCAGAGCGTGTTGGTCTACACTCCCTTTATAAGTCTACTCGCTAGGCACAGCTCTGTCTATCTCTGCCCTGGGAACGAGGCACCTGACCACCCCCTCATAACCTCGCTATCGCTTCATATCAGACCCCCCCTGGAAGGTCTGTTTCTTGGGACCTGTGCATGAACTGCCCTTATCAGAATTCTGTTCTCAGTGTTCTAGGAACAAGGGACTTGATGAGGTCCTAGAAAGATGTGCAGGACAGAGCCTTCCTGGTCATCAGCCAAGTGCGTCAGGAGACCATGGCCCTGGAGATCTACCCACACACAGTTGCAAGCTGTTCCTGCTCTGTTCTTCCTCTGTCTGTAACTATTGTTCTGGTAAGATATGCATTGCTGACTTAACATTTTCTGAGAGAATAAAAGAGGAGCCCAGTTTGACGGGGTAGCGGATTCTGGTCAAGCGTCTTGTGTGGTGTGTCTGTGTCTTTATTGTGTCTTTCTTACTTGTCATTCCTTGGCTGTGTCTTAAGTGTCATTCCTTGGCCTGAGGGAGTTGCAGAAAGCACCATCCATTAGCTTTCAACAGCATGCAGGCCACCTACGGTCCACAAAATTATCCTCTAGGACAAAGGGATATCGTGCTGCATAGGCAAATTCAAGTTTTCATACAGAAGGCAGAAAACGTTTAAAAGTTTTTTTAATTGCATTTTTTAAATCTCCAGAAGATGCTCCATTATATAAGTAATCATATTGTAAATGGATCTTTAGATGTTAGGAATAAAAGGACTTTGTTGAAGTGATTATACATTGTTAAAAGCCACCTGAAAAGGAATCCAGCTGCATGGTTTTTTTTTTGTTTTTAATTTTTTTAATGTTTTTTAAAATTTATTTTTGAGAGACAGAGATAGCACGAGCAGGGGAGGGTCAGTGAGAGAGGAAGACACAGAATCTGAAGCAGGCTCCAGGCTCTGAGCTGTCAGCACAGAGCCGGACGAGGGGCTCGAAACCACGAACCGTGAGATCATGACCTGAGCCGAAGCTGGAAGCCAGACGCTTAAATCGACTGAGCCACCCAGGCGCCCCCAGCTACATGTTTAAAGAGCAATAAAAAACAGTTTTATCAATTCGTGCTGTGATATCCCTCAGGAACCTTTCATACATATATAAGGCAAACTGCAGATAAAATTTAATATTCAAGCCTCTTCACTGCAACACTATTTTTAATGTTGTAAGATCTGAAAGAATCAGAATGATTTTGTTAAGTAATTTTTCATACATTCATATGGTTTGATATCATGTAGCCATTAAAATTAAGTTTAAAAGGAAATTTTGAAAATACTCAAGTAAGAAAAGTCAGAATATAAAATCCAGAACATAAAACTAAATGTTTTATTAATGCATAACAAAAAAGAAAAAGATTAAATAAGTTTGTCAAATTGTTAGTAGAGGTTATCTACCATTATGGACATATTTTGGACAATTATGGATACTTTTTTCCCCTGCCCTTTCATTCTTTGCTGGACTTTCTAATCTTTCTACATTCTTGTCATAATCAGAAAGGCAGAATGAAATAAAAATAGAAAAGGAAAGAACATTATGTCATTACAGTTAGAGCAGGGTTGCCAGAGTCACACAGACCGGATGTAGTTGTCAGGAGAGAAACAAATTCATTAAATATCTGATCCTGTTTAAACTTATTCCCACTTGGAATGTCCAGTGGCTCAGCACAGGTGGATCTCATGGTTTGTGGGTTCGAGCCCTGTTTTGGGCTCTGTGCTGACAGCTTAGAGCCTGGAGCCTGCTTCTGATTGATTCTGTATTTCCTTCTCTTTCTGTCTCTCCCCCACTCACGGTCTGTTTCTCTACATCTCAATAATAAATAAAACATTTAAAAAATTGTTTTAAAAACTTATTCCCATTCTATCATTAAGCAGTCCTTTAAGCTCCCGTTTGGCTGAAAACCTAAAAATTCTCAGTCTTCAAAAGTCTGTTGCCTTCCTTTTCCTTCCTAACTCGCAGGGAGGTGAGGGGAGGGGCACAGGACCTCTTGCTTGCAGGGAACGGGTTTTCAGGGTTGATGTTCTCTGCCTAATCCTGCGGACCTTCCAGACCAGAAGCCGCGCGTGCCCTATCCATGGTTTATCTTTACTGGTTTCTCACCTTGCTTACTGGGTATTCTCTCAGTTCTCACGGGCCGGAGACTCCAAGACCAGCAAGAGGATCTCTCACTCTAGTAGACTAATGCAAATACAGACTTCTACAAAGCTGATGGGAATACAATATTAGTTCTGCCTTTTTAGAAAATAATTAATCCATTAACATTTCATTGATATGAGGCGCCTGAGCGGCTCAGTTGGTTGGTTGTCCAACTCTTGATTTTGACTCAGGTCATGATCTTGGCTCAGGTCATGATCTCACGGTTTGTGAGTTTGAGTCCAGAGTTGGGCTCTGCACTAACAGTGCTGAGCCTGCTTGGGATACTCTCTTTCTCTTTGTCCCTCCCCTGCTTGTTCTCTATCTCCCTCTAAAACTAAATTTTTAAAAGACTGTAAAATTCAATTTTTAAAAATCTATAAGCAGATATAATTGGTTATTAATAAATTAATGATTTTATTAATGTGTTTCATATATGCTTGAAAATGTTTAATTTTTGAAGTAGTATTTTCTTTCTAGGTATCTAGTCTAAGGAATTATTCTGAAATGTGACAAAGATTTATGAACAAAGATTTTATCATAACATCATTGGTAATGGCATATTAATAATGATAAAAAATTGGAATGACTTAAATTCTTCCAAACTGTGGAATATTATATAAATTGGAACACTGCAATAACCATTTGATAAATCAATTTGAATTAAAATTTTTATTGTTTATTTATTTTTGAGAGAGGGAGACAGACAGTCAACACGAGCAGGGGAGGGGCAGCTGTTAGCACAGAGCCTGAAGCAGGGCTCGAACCCATGAGCCCTGAGATCATGACCTGAGCCAAAATCAAGAGTCAGACGCTTAACCCACGTAACCACCCAGGTGCCCTTGATAAACCGGTTTGGGACATTCTTCAGATGAACCATAACGCTGCAGAGAAATTTTAACGATATTCTCTAAAATGGAAATATAACCTTTATTATGTTTAATATACATCACTTAGGAGAATATTTAACTCTTTTTTAAAGATATAAAAGAAATCTTGAATAAATGGAAAGACATGTTTCAGTTATGAGAGGGAAGATTTAACATTGAAAATAAGCCACTTTTACTAAATTTATCCATAAATGCAATGTTGTATTAATCAAAATAACATGATTTCATCTGGAAAAATAAACATGTAAAAGGATTCAGAAAAATTCTAAAAATGAAGGGTAGCGAGGGAGAACTAGTCTTACCAGTTATCAAAACATACAATAGAGTTACAGTAATTTTAAGTATTTGGGACTGTTATGTGAATTAACCGAAGATTGATGAAACATTCCAACTCTCAACTCATATATATGTGAAAAATTAGAGCAGAGAAAGTAGCATTTTAGATCAGTGGTGGATTGTAAATTGTATTATGATAATTGATATACCTTTTAGAAATATGCATACGTATGCAGGCATGTATTTTAATGACTTTTTTGTTTTTGAAAAATGACAGCTGTTGGTTTGTATTTCTGCCAGTAAGGTACACTAGAAATCTTGAAAAGCCTTCCAAAGAAAGCAGCAACAAAAAAGCTGGAGTAAATTTTTTTTAATTTTTAAAATTCAATTGACGAGCTAGCAAGAAAATGAGGGATCTAAGAATGAAGGAAATGGAAACGGTAGGAGGTGAGCAAAACACCAAAGTGAGTTTTTACCCTAAGGGTACCTGCCAAAGTGGGTAACCACGTGCTTCCCTTATGGCTGCAATTTTTGTGAGAAGCAGAATAAAAAACTGAAGGCTGGAGGAAGGTTGGGTGTCTCAGATGGAACCCCAAAGGGTTACACACTCAGTATAATTGTGAATAGGAGTAGGGAATAGACCCACTGTTTGGAAGTAGTCAGCAAAAAACCAAACCAAACCAAACCAAACCAAAAACCAAAAAAACACAATAATCTTGATCTTGGTACAGGTTTGAAGAGAAAAATACCCACCCCCCCGCCCCGCTCGGAATTTATAATCACAAGCTAAATCCCACATTAGTTTTTTTGCTTGGATTCATGAAACTTCTGTGGTCCAAAAACTTCAAATGGAGACTAATTTAAATTCTGGTAGTGACCCTAAGTTACCAGCAAAAGAAAAAAATGCAGATTCTCTCCAGAGGAATGTAATATACTTCCATCCAGGTCCCAAAGGACTTCCACAGATAGAGTTTACTAGAAAAAAAAATCAGAGAATACTTAAGGAAGATAGTCATCATGAATGGGAACCAATAGAAGTAATAGACAACAGGACCAGATCTAGTAAGACTTTCTTGATCACACACAAAATATGAAATAAGAATCTTTTACTATGTTTTGAAAAATAGAAGACTTGAAAGTTTAAGAAATAAGAGACTATTTTTTTAGTTACTATCTTTATTTATTTATTTATTTATTTATTTATTTATTTATTTATTGAGAGAGCATGAGTGCAGGGGAGAGGGCCAGAGAGAGAGAGAGAGAGAGAGAGAGATTCTTAAGCAGGCTCCATGCTGTCATCATGGAGCCCAGTGTAGGGCAGGATCTCACAACCTCGGGATCATGACCTGAGCCGAAATCAAGAGTCAGTCGAGTCACTTAGCTGACTGAGACACCCAGGCTCTACAAGATTTTTTTTTAAGTAAAGCGGACTTTTTGAAAAGGTTAAATAGAAATTTTAGAAAGAAAATCTGAATAATTTAAGTCAGAAATAAGTGGACTGTTTAGACAATCTGATGAAAAAATTAGTAAAATGGAAGACAGATCGAAGGAAAAATTTTAAGATATAGCTCTAATAGATAAAGGAATTAAGAAAAATAGGTAAGAGAAGTTAAAAGATCTGAAGAATATAGTGAGACTATCATACATCTAATTACATTTCTAGATATAAATAATAAAAATAAGGATTCCAACACAGTGACTGATAACTTCCCAGATTATTTAAAGACACCAAATCTCAGATCCAGAAAGGCTGACTAATCCAAAGCAGGACATAAAAAAGAAATACACAACTGTTAGGAAGCAAGAATTCCTGTCCTATTCAAAGTCCTTCAAGCTAGACCAAAAATCAAATTGCCATGGAAATGATTAACAGGGGAAAATCAGATTTAATATTGTGTGTGAGGGGAATACACATAGACATGGAACTTCCAAAGACAGTTGGGCAAAATGAGGTTTACACATCATCTTGAACTAAGGAGAAGGGGGTGGGGGTCTGGGACTTTGGAGGAAAGAGATGCACGTCACAGGACAATAACAAGAAGAACACACATTTGGTAACTAGATGCTTGCCTTGCCGTATGGATGGGTCATTCAGATAAAATTCATCTCAGGTAATAACACTTATTCTGGGAAAGAGTTCCACTTAGATTCTTCTAATCAGTTAAGGGAAGGGCAAAATTTCCCTTGAGCCCACAGGCTATCGATTGCCTTTAGTCAAAATAACCTTCATGCCCAAGTGGCCTATCTTGGGGTAGTCTACCCTGCCCCTCTATACCGCTATATGCACAATCATGAAATAACAGAACAATAATGAGAAGATTCTAAAAGCAGCTGGGGAAAAGACAGATGACCCACGAAAGAAGACAATTAAAATAGTCTCAACAGCAAGAGTAAAAACTAGAAAACTATGGCATAATATTTTCAGTGATAAGAGAAAATTGCTCTCAGTCTAGAATTCTATATCCATTGAAACTATTTTTCAAGAACAAGAGCATATAAAAGCTTTTTCCCCCACACATACAAAATAGAGAGGTTACCCTTCTGAGTTTAGAAATTTTAAGAAATTCTAAAGGATGCCTCAAAAAATCCCCCAAATGATGCCACTATTAGCCTGAGAAATAAGAAGGAATGGTTAGTAGAGATTATGGAAGAAATCAAAACAAACTTGACTCCTGTAAAAACCTAATGTCAAACTAGTAATCAAAGTCAACCCCTTCTCATTGACTTTGTGAGTAAGACTGCTTGGTATTTGAACAATATCCTAGGGAAATGAGACATGACATACCATTCAAGGAGTAAACGAGCCCCAAATAAGTCAAGGTTTATGTACAAACATAACAACAAAAGCAGTTAAGCCAAAAGACTTTCCTTTCACCGACCAATTTTTCCATGGATTCAAGGGAACCAGAATAGATTCCTAATCTTCAAAGTTATTCTTGCTTATTAAAATCAAATATTGGGGCACCGAGGTGGCTCAGTCATTTGAGCATCTGACTCTTGATTTCAGCTCTGGTTATGATCCCAGGGTCGTGGGATTGAGCCTTGTGTTGGGCTCTGTGCTGACAGCACGGACCCTGCTTGGGCTTCTCTCTCTCTCTCTCTCTCTCTCTCTCTTCCTCTGCCCCTCTCCTCTGTTCATGTTCTCTCTCTCTAAAATAAAATAGAATAAAATAAAATTAATTAAATTAAATTAAATACACATAGATTAAATATAATTATTAAACCAATAAAAATGTAATAAAGCTCCACAAAGCATTTAATTACTACTCCTTTACCTTGAATAAATAGCTGCTATATGATGAAATCATAAGAAATCTTTAATAAACAAATTTATTGAGTGCTTACTCTGCTTCCTATTGAGAGATACTAAAAAATATAAGACAAGGACTGGGCCATAAGCTTAG
Organism: Mungos mungo; assembly: GCA_004023785.1. Lineage (NCBI taxonomy): Eukaryota > Metazoa > Chordata > Mammalia > Carnivora > Herpestidae > Mungos > Mungos mungo. Next base: position 45,148 of record PISW01008794.1, on the reverse strand, counting down.
AATAATGTTTGGAAAGAACGAGGACCATAAGGAAAGAAAACGGACATTGTACGTAAGGCCTTATAAACATGCCAAATGATTATCAAGGTAATTCATCCATTTATTAAACAATTAGTGATTGAGCATGGAAATTCAGTGAAGGGACCGCTGTTGAAGCCTGAGGGAGAATCCTCTGCAGTGTGTTTTAGGTGGTGGTTCAAATCTGGGTAGAGGAACACAAGAAACTAGTGCACCAAATCAAGGAGGCAAAAAATGGAAAATCCATTAAATTGTAAACCATTACATAAATACCCGGAGGATATTTTGATCCTTGTGCTTGATGTCAGAGAGCACCATAATCACCCAAGTGGTAAATATTATGAATAAGATGTTTGGGAACCCCCAGAGGAGTGTTTATAGGCATGTGCTGCATGCCTTGTTAATAATAAAATATGTATAGCTATATAATGGCCTCTAGTAGTAAATACCTGTATATTTAAAAACCAAATGCCTCAAAAGCCATTTTCTCTTTTGCTACTGTATTGTTTTCCTTGATGACTGCAGAGTTGCTAATGATGTTATTTTATTTTAATGTTTATTTATTTTTGAGAAAGAGAGTGAGCATGGGAGGTGCAGAGTGAGAGAGGGGGGAACAGAGGACCCAAAGCGGGCCCCACACTGACAGCAGAGAGCCATCTAGGGCCAAACTCACAAGCCCAGAGATCCTGACCTGAGCCAGTTGGACACTCAACCGACTGAGCCACCTAGTGGCCACAAGAGTTGCTAATGATTTTAAGTCGTTAAATGCAAGATTTAATTTGGCCACAATATGAAGTACAAAGAGAATGTCACATACAACATTAAATCCTGCATCTCCAATTTATTTATCTGCTGTGGGTGTTTCATTAAAGAATTTTGCAGTAGTTTTCTGTTCCCAGATCTGGATGGTAGAGCTGGCTTCCAAAAAAAAAAATGGCTTGTTTCTACTATGAATGATCTGTGTTTGGGCTGAGGGAGTCTTTATCAGCTAAATGGTCTGGCAGACACACTGCACAAATGTACTGATGACCAAACAAGAAATGCTTTCAATTTATTTATTTGTTTACTCTTATTTTTTTGAGAATAGTGTATCTGTCTAAATTACCGAGAAGGAAGGCTTTATTTTCTAAGTATACATTACTCCAAATATTTTAATATTTAATGAAGGTATGATTGTACATTTATGTATTTCATTTTGTAAGGTAGGAACTTAAATGTAGGAATCTGAAATCATTATTAATTTACATCCATTTAATTGCTAAATCTGGTGTTAATTCTAGCTCCAGAAAATTCCACAGGGACATTTTATGTATATCACCAATTTATTAAAGATGCTATCTTTAATTTACCAAGGGATTATGTTCCAAAAGTTCATTAGTAAATCAAGTGTTTATAAAGGTGAATATACTTATATGGAAATAAGTGTTTTATATTGTGGCCCTGGGCAATCTTCAAAAGTCTGTTCATCCCATACTATAATCTTTCAATTTAATTAGTCATCCGTAATGTTGGCAAGAATGTTTGCTGTCATCTTCTTAATTTAATTTTTTAAATGTTTATTTTTTAAATTAACATTTGTTTTTATTTTTTTTTCTTTTATAGTTTATTGTCAAGTTGGTTTCCATGTAACACCCAGTGCTCATCCCGACAAGTGCCCTCCTCCATGCCTACCACCACCTTCCTCTCTCCCCCACCCCCTTCAGCCCTCAGTTTGTTCTCAGTATTTAAGAGTCTCTTATGGTTTGCTTCCCTCCCTCTCCTTAACTATTTTTTCCCCTTCCCCATGGTTCTCTGTTAAGTTTCTCTTCTCCCACATATGAGTGAAAACATATGGTATCTGTCCTTCTCTACCTGACTTATTTCACTTAGCATGACACCCTCAAGTTCCATCCACTTTCCTACAAATGGTCATATTTCATTCTTTCTCATTGCCATGTAATACTCCATTGTATATATAAACCACATCTTCTTGATCCATTCATCAGGTGATGGGCATTTAGGTTCTTTCCATGATTTGGCTATTGTTGACATTGCTGCTATGAACATTGGGGTACATGTGCCCCTATGCATCAGCACTCCTGTATCCCTTGGGTAAACCCCTAGCAGTGCTATTGCTGGGTCATAAGGGAGTTCAATTGTTAATTTTTTGAGGAACCTCCACACTGTTTCCCAGAGTGGATGTACCAGTTTACATTCCCACCAACAGTGTAGGAGGGTGCCCGTCTCTCCACACCCTCGCCAGCATCTATACTCTCCTGATTTGTTCATTTTAGCCACTGTGATTGGCGTGAGGTAGTATCTCAGTGTGGTTTTGATTTGTATTTCCCTAATGATGAGTGATGCTGAGCATCGTTTCATGTGCCTGTTGGCCATCTGGATGTCCTCTTTGAAGAAGTGTCTGTTCATGTCTTGTGCCCATTTCTTCATTAAATTATTTGCTTTTTGGTGTGGAGTTTGGTGAGTTCCTTATAAATTTTGGGTACTAGCCCTTTGTCTGATGTGTCATTTGCAACTATCTTTTCCCATTCAGTCAGTGGCCTATTAGTTTTCTTGATTGTTTCCTTTGCAGTGCAGAAGCTTTTTATCTTGATGAGGTCCAACAGTTCATTTTTGCTCTCAATTCCCTTGCCTTTGGGGATGTGTCAAGTAGGAAATTGCTGCGGCTGAGGTCAAGGAGGCTGTTTCCTGCTTTCTCCTCTAGGGTTTTGATGGTTTCCTGTCTCACATTCAGGTCCTTCATCCATTTTGAGTTTACTTTTGTGTATGGTGTAAGAAAGTGGTCTAGTTTCATTCTTCTGCATGTTGCTGTCCAGCTCTCCCAGCACCACCTGCTAAAGAGGCTGTCTTTTTTCCATTGGATATTCTTTCCTTCTTTGTCAAAGATTAATTGGCCATACATTTGTGGGTCCAATTCTCTGAGTTCTCTATTCCATTCCATTGGTCTATGTGTCTGTTTTTGTGCCAATACCATACTGTCTTGATGATTACACCTTTGTAGTAGAGGCTAAAGTCTGGGATTGTGATGCTTCTCTTTTTGTTTTTTTTCTTCAATATTACTTTGACTATTCAGGTTTTTTTGTGGTTCCATACGAATTTTAAGATAGTTTGTTCTAGCTTTGAGAAGAATGTTGGTCCAATTTTGATTGGGATTACATTGAATATGTAGATTGCTTTGGGTAGTAATAACGTTTTAACAATATTTATTTTTCCGATCCACAAGCATGGAGTATTTTCCATTTCTTTGTGTCTTCTTCAATTTCTTTCATAAGTTTCCTATAATTTTCATTATACAGACCTTTTACATCTTTGGTTAGGTTTATTCCTAGGTATTTTATGTTTTTTTGTGCAATTGCAAATGGGATTAGTTTCTTGGTTTCTCTTTCTGTTGCTTCATTTTTGGTGTATAAAAATGCAACCGATTTCTATACATTGATTTTGTACCCTGAGACTTTGCTGAATTCATGGATCAGTTCTAGAAGGCTTCTGGTGGGGTCTGTCAGGTTGTCCATGTAGAGTACCATGTCATCTGCAAAAAGTGAAGGTTTGACTTCATCTTTGCCAATTCGGATGCCCTTTATTTTCTTTTGTTGTCTGATTGCTGATGCTAGGACTTCCAGCACTATGTTAAACAACAGTGGTGAGAGTGGACATCCCTGTGGTGTTCCTGATCTCAGGGAGGAAGCTCTCAGTTTTTTCCCATTGAGGATGATATTAGCTGTGAGCTCTACATAAATGGCTTTTATGATGTTTAAGTAAGTTCCTCCTATCCTGACTTTCTCGAGGGTCTTTATTAAGAAAGGATGCTATATTTTGTCAAATGCTTTTTCTGCAACTATCAACAAGATCATATGGCTTTACTCTTTTCTTTTGTTAATGTGATGTATCACATTGACTGATTTGTGAATATTAAAACAACCCTGCAACCTAGGAATGAATCCCACTTGATCATAATGGATAATTCTTTTTATATGCTGTTGAATTCAATTTGCAAGTATCTTGTTGAGGATTTTTGCATCCATATTCATCAAGGATATTGGTCTGTAGTTCTCTTTTTTTAGCTAGGTCTGTCTGGTTTGGGAATCAAAATGATGCTGGCTTTGTAGAATTAGTCTGGAAGTTTTCCTTCCATTTCTATTTTTTTGGAATAGCTTGAGGAGAATGGGTATTAACTCTGCTTTAAATATCTGGTAGAATTCCCAAGGGAAAATTCGTTGGGAGATTTTTGATAACTGATTCAATATCCTCACTAGTTATGGGTCTGTTCAGATTTTCTATCTCTTCCCGTTTGAATTTTGGTAGTGTGTGTGTGTTTAGGATTTTGTCCATTTCTTCTAGGTTGTCCAGTTTGTTGGCATATAATTTTTCATAGGATTCCCTGATAATTGCTTGTATTTCTGAGGGATTGGTTATAATAAATTCATTTTTGTTCATGATTTTGTCTATTTGGGTGCTCTCTCTATTCTTTTTGAGAAGCCTGGCTAGAGGTTTCTAAATTTTGTTTATTTTTTCAAAAAACCAGCTCTTGGTTTCATTGATCTGTTGAACTGGTTTTTTTTTTTTAATTCTATATTGTTTACTTCTGCCCTGATATTTATTATTTCTCTTTGCTGCGAGGTTTGGGGTGCTCTTGCTTCTCTGCGTCTAGTTCCTTTAGGTGCATGGTTAGATTTTGTATTTGCGCTTTTTCTAGTTTCTTGAAATAGGCCTGGAGCGCAATGTACTTTCCTCTTAGGACTGCCTTTGCTGCATCCCAAAAAGTTTGGATTGTTGTATTTTCATTTTTATTTGTTTCCATATATTTTTTAATTTCTTCCCTAATTGCCTGATTGGCCCATTCATTCTTTAGTAGGGTGCTCTTTCACCTCCATGTTTTTAGAGGCTTTCCAGACTTTCCTGTGATTGATCTCAAGTTTCATAGCATTGTAATTGAAAGTGTGCATGGTATGATTTCAATTCTTTTATATTTATTGAGGGCCACTTTATGACCCAGTATGTGATCTGTCTTGGAGAATGCCATGTGCACTCGAGAAAAACGTGAATTCCATAGCCTCAAGATGTAGAGTTCTAAATATATCTGTCAAATCCATCTGGTCCAATGTGTCATTCAGGTCCATTGGTTTTTTTAGTGATTTTCTGTCTAGTTGATCTATCCATTGCTCTAAGTGGAGTATTAAAGTTCCCTTCTGTTAGCACATTCTTATCAATAAGATTGTTTCTGTTTGTGATTGTTTTATGTATTTGGGTGCTTCCAAATTCAGTGCATAGACATTTATAATTGTTAGCTCTTCCTGATGGAGAGACCCTGTAATTATTATATAATGTCCTTCTACATCTCTTGTTAGCCTTTACTTTAAATTCCAGTTTGTCTGATATTAGTATGGCTACCCCAGCTCTCTTTTTATTTCCAGTAGCATGATACATATTTCTCCATCCTCTTACTTTCAATCTGAAGGTGTCCTCAGGTCTAAAATCAGTCTCTTGTAGACAGCAAATAGATTGTTTTTTTTTAAATCCATTCTGATACCCCATGTCTTTTGATTGGAGCATTTAGTTCATTTATATTCAGTGTTATTATTGAAAAATATGGGTTTAGAGTGTTCTCTGTAGGATTCTTGCTTGTAGTAGTGTCTCTAGTACCTTGTGTTCCTTGTAACATTTCCCTCATAAAGTCCCTTCTAGGGTTTCTTGTAAGGCTAGTTTCGTGGTGATGAATTCTTTCAATTTTTGTTTATTTGGGAAAACCTTTATCTCTCCTTCTATTCTGAATGACAGGCTTGCTGGATAGAAGATTCTTGGCTGCATATTTTTTCTGTGCGTTACATTGAAGATTTCCTGCCATTTCTTTCTGGCCTGCCAAGATTCAGTAGATAGGTCTGCAATGGGCCCTTTTATTCCTAGCTGCTTTCATAATTCCCTCTTTATCATTATATTTTGCCAGTTTCACTATGATATGTCTTGTAGAAGATCAATTCAAGTTACATCTAGGGGAGTTGTCTGTGCCTCTTGGATTTCAATGTCTGTTTCGTTCCCCAGATTGGGGAAGTTCTCAGCTACAATTTGCTCAAGTATCCCTTTCTCTGTCTTCCTCTTCTTATGGAATTCCTATGATACAGATATTGTCCCATTTGATTGCATCACTCAGTTCTCGAATTCTCCTTTCGTGCTCCTGGATCAATTTCTCTCTCTTTTTTTATAATTGTGTCTTCTAATTCACCTATTCTTCTCTTTGCCTCTTCAATCCATGCAGTGGCTGCCTCCATTTTACTATGCACCTCATTTATAGCATTTTTAAATTCATCACAACTATTTTTAAGGTCCATAATCTTTGTAGCAATAGCTTTTCTGGTGTCTTCCATGCCTTTTTTAAGCCCAGTGATTAATTTTATGACTATTGTTCTAACTATTGGTCAGTTATGTTGCTTGTATCTGTTTTGAGCAATTCTTTAGCTGTCATTTCTTCCTGGAATTTCTTTAGAGGAGAGTTTTTCTGTTTCATCATTTTGGCTAGCTTTCTATCTCTTGTAAGTTTTAAAAGCTTGTTATGTGTTCTGTACCTGCGAGTTCTGCTATATTAAAGGAGGCTCATTGACTGTGCATGGCCTGTCTGTTCAGGAAGTGGGTTTAAAAAAATTTTTTTTAATGTTTTATTTATTTTTGAGAGAGAAAGAGAGACAGCGTGAGTGGGGGAGGGTCAGAGAGAGAGGGAGACACAGAATCCGAAGACAGGCTCCAGGCTCTGAGCTGGCTGTCAGCACAGAGCCTGATGTGGGGCATGAACCCACGAATTGTGAGATCATGACCTGAGCCGAAGTCAGATGTGTAACCGACTGAGCCACCCAGGCGCCCGAGGAAGTGTTCTTTTTAATGGTGTCCCTTGGTCTCTCTTGTTGTGCCTTTGGTTATTTTGTTTTCCTACTGGTGGTGATATTTGGGACTTTCCACCATGTGTACTTTGGCTTGTTTCTTGAGGTAGCCTTATGAGGTAGTCTTCTTAGTGGACTCTGTCTCTTTTACTCCCAGACTCTTGCGGTTCAGTGTCCTTTTGGCTTAAGCCCTTCTTTGTTTGAGAGATATGGGTGTGAAGTATGGAGCTCCCTATTTCTCCGCCATCTTGCCAATGTCCAATATTTATTTTTGAAAGGGAGAGAGAGACAGGGCATCAGCTGAGGAGGGGCAGAGAAAGAGGGAGACACAGAATCTGAAGCAGGCTCCAGGCTCTGACTGTTAGCACAGAACCCGACGGAGGTTTTAAACTCAAAACTGCAAGATCATGACTTGAGCTGAAGTCAGAAGCTTAGCAGACTAAGCCCCAGGCGCCCTCCATCCTCTTATTTTACATTATCCTGGAAGTTTTGGCTAATGTAATAAGGAAATCAAGAAGGAAAGAAGGCAGGAAGGAAAGGAAAGGCTATATGGTTATTTATAAAGGAAAAAAACATAATTGTTGTTACCGATATATAAAAGCTTCCAAGAAAATGTACAAACTTTCAGAATCAGAGCTTTTAGCATGCTTAAGGTGCACAAGATTAATATATACAATAGAGAAAAATGCTCTTCATAATAACCTTGTGAGTAGGCAGCAATAAGGTATACAAAGGGGTGACTGATAAAGTGGGCTCTGAAGATGGACTGAGCCAGGGGTCAGTGTCTGATATTTACCAGTCAGGCTTTAGTAGCTGCTGGCTTTCTTTTTTTTTTTTTTTCTTTACTTTTTTTGGTGAGTGTGTTTGTGCTCCTCTTTGTAACTGTATTTTAAGTTCCTTCCAAAACAAAGCCCCAGAAACCCCCAGGTTCCAGGATGTCCCTGAGCTTGGTCCACTGTGATCTTGTATTCATGCTTGGATATTCGTTTACCAACATTAAATCCCAGGATAAAAGATGTGATGCGGCAGTGTTCCCTCTTCCGTGGCAAGAGCCCTCTGCTGACTTGAGAGGTGACAGTGTAGTAAACGTGCAAAACACACTGGAACTTCTTCTTGGAGCTGGGCTGCGATGAGAAGTGCCTGCCAGGAACGTCATCATCTTTTCATTGACTCCACCCCCTCTAGTTTCTGAAGATGTAGCAGAAAATAATCTTCTTTGAAGATACTGAGAACGATTCCAAAAGACAAAACACATGCCTCCAATGCGCTGTGCTTTCCGATATTCTGGGCTTAATTCAGCTTCCGAATGAGCTGATTGATGCGTTCGCCTAGACAGCCGGGCAAGCCCCCCTCCTGGAGGAAGCCCACTCTATTGTTGGAAGCATGAGAGGCCACCGGAAAATGGAAAGGATGTAAGAACTCACAGATCGCCTGGAAATTCTTCCCCGGAAAGGCAATTTCATGAATGACGTCTTCCAAGCAAATAACACCGTACTTGCCCAGGTGCTCCTCAATCCCTGTGTTGTCTGTCAGAGGGATGGTTTTACTACCGACCTTGGCTTGTCCACTTTTCAGGGTGAGTTCTCGGACAGACCTCAGATTTGGAAATCCCCACTCACATAAGGTTCCACTATACGCAGTGTTTTCACGGTCTGGGGAGTCACTCTGAAAAAGACCCGCTGAAAATCTTCAGGCGAAGCCTTTCGATGGTCCTCTGCACCAGTGAATTCCGCCCGTTAATCCTTTGGATGCGGACGACAAAGGCCAAGGAATGTTTATCTGGCACTGTCAAACCGTGAGGTTTTACTTGTAGTCGTCTGAGGCGCACCCTGTTACGCTGCCGCCACCAGGAATCATGTAGGAACCATTCTAGTCACTTAAACTTGACCTCTTTTCTTTTCTTCTGCTTCTTCTTGTCTAAAAGTGCCTGCTTCGCTTGAGTGGCTTTAAGGGCCTGATAAGCCTTCCTCTTTTTCAGGAGATTTTCTGGAACCAAAGGGATCTTTTTTCTTTGCTCTTGCTATGCCATGTTTTCCCGCTGCTGGCTTTCTAACTCAGACATATTAGCTTGGTTCCAACCCTAAATGTCTGTTACGCTGAGGCAGTTCTTACTAAAGTCATCTCACCAGTTACACTATCTTGGAAAGGTTACCTTACTTTTTTATTTTTTTAAATGTTTAGATAAAGAGAGAGAGATGGAGGAGGAGATGAGAGAGAGAGAGAGAGAGAGAGAGAGAGAGAGAGAGAGAGAGAGAATCTTAAGGAGGTTCCACATCCAGCACAGAGCCTGATGTGGGGCTTGAACCCACAACCGTGATATCATGACCTGAGCTAAAGTCAAGAGTCCGTCACTCAACCAACTAACCCACCCAGGCGCCTCTCATCTTCCATTCTTAGATACGTTCATGTCTTGTTTCATAAATTTGAAAAAGCTCTTTTGAGCCACTAAGTTTTCCCTCCCCTAGGATCTACCCTTCACTGCCCACTGTCTATAATTATTTTTTATTGGTTTGTCTTTCCAAATACAGCATTTCTGGTTCATCTTCAGCATCTTAAGGTTCTCCACATACAAACAGAGATTCTAGTACAAAATTACCTGTTTTACATTAGGTACCGTAATACTCATATTTTACTGATTCGTAGCATCCTTGGGGTAGGACAATGTGGTAGGTCCCCTCCCTAAGGAATGGGAAAAAAAACAAACCACAAGGCAACCTGGCTATATGTGTATGTGACATGCCTCACAACCTTGTAACGTGAGACCACGTAATCAGGCTGCCTCTTTGTGCGTTACCACATGGGAGACAAAGAAATGAAAAATGTATGAAAAACTGCCATGTGGCGTTTGGGGATCAGCTCTTCAGGCACGAACCCAACTGAGCCCGGCCGGCTCGAATGAGGCTGCCTCCTGGAAACCAAGGCATTGGTGTCACAACTCTCTGTGCGAGGATCCTGCTGCAGCAAGACCGATTCTCAGCTTGTTGACTTTCATGTTCTTCCCCCGGATTAAGGTCTCTGGCCCCTTCTGTGTTCGCTAACCTCAAGTAGCAGCATTATTGGTTTAATCCGCTTGTTATGGTGACCATTTCAAAGCGCATATTTGGTGAGCTGTTTAAGCTCCTCTTCATTTCTCTGTTTTATAGCAAACTGCACATTTTTGCCGTTCAAGTGAATTGATGCAATGGGTGAGTCAAGATGCTAATGTTACCAGTTTATGCTGTCACTTATATTCACCATTGTAGCTTTCATATGGACCATTAATAAAAACGAAGCTGCCTTCGTTGATGCCTTTTGCGTCAGGGCCCATGGGTTGTGAGGTGTCCACAAAGCCATTTCCAAGGTGCAAGGCTGCCAGCCAACCCTTTTCAATTGTTACTCATCTTTTCAGTGTTCTTCCTGCCTCTCAGAGAGCATTCCCAGAGGAGATAATGAAGGAAGAGGTCAGGAGAAGGACGGCATAGGCCGGAAAATGGAAGCAAGGGGGAAGGCAAGCATTTAGAGGCCCGTGCGCTGCACAAACTGTAATGTATCATCCTGTCTATGATACAGGGGAGGGGGTGGGGGCGGGTACTTAGACTCCATTCCTCAGCTGCGTTGAATTTAAGGAAGGCCCCAATGAAGCGTGTAGGGCAGGGCCTAGCTTGCTAGTTTTAAGTGCCAGAATCTACCTTAACTTAAAAAAAGGGGGGGGGGCACCTGGGTGGCTCAGTTGGTTAAGTGTCCGACTTTGGCTCAGGTCATGATCTCATGGTTCCTGAGTTCGAGCTCAGCATCAGGCTCTGTGCTGACAGCTCAGAGCCTAGAGCCTGCTTCGGATCTGTGTCTCCCTCTCTCTGCCCCTCCCCCACTCATATTCTGTCTCTCTCAAGAATAAATAAACATTAAAAAATTTTTTAAAAATAAAAAAAGAAAGAATAAAGAAACATTAAAAAACATAATGAAACAAAACTCTTTGTAGTTTAATCAAACTCATTTCTCTTGCTCTCAAAATAAAGGAGTTATTTCTAAATTATATTCTAACATAATTATATTACCTTAGATTTGGCATAGGTGATTCTGACTGTTCTGATTTATAGCACCTAAACCCCAGGAAGTTTCTAGGGTTCCTATAAGACTCAAAGAAGTTAAGTGCTTAGCTAAGTCATATAAATATTGAACAAAAGAGGGAGAAGTCAAATTTAGGTCATCTTCAAATGAAATGATATTAGTCTTAGTCTCCAATTCCGAGAAGAGCACTTTGGTGAGCTCCTGTAGTTGGTCTCCTCCAGGAATATAGTGCCTGGACATAGATCCCTAGTAGTAGAAGCCATTTCTTTCTTTGGGCTTTTGTACCTTGTCCTTTTGGGCTTTTGTCCTTGTGACGACAGAGAAGGAGTAATTGGGTGTGCACACAGAAGGTGTAATTGGGTGTGCACACAGGGAAGGGGTAATTGGGTGTGCACACAGGGAAGGTGTAATTGGGTGTGCACACAGAGATGGTGTAATGGGTTGTGCACAATCTGCAAGCTTGTAGAACGTGTTGAGGCAACATTCTTGGAATTTTGTAAATACCCTTTTGAAAATGTTCTAGGACACGAGTTTTTACTTTTTGCATCATAGACGCACACCAAATAGAATCTGTATCCATCATGCAGTTTTTCATAACACTACTGCAAATACTGCAGTGTCCCCAGCACCCAGACATCTCTTGTCCTAGGCTCATGAATAAGAATCCAGCTCAAGACATCACGTCCATGTCAGTAATCAAGTTATCTTGATGCCACATCATCTGAGCTGATATGATAGCTCTTAGATGTGAGTGTCTCTTGAGGTGACACTTTCTCCTGAAGTATCTGTACTCCTCATCCTTGATTCCAACATCAAAGCATTGAAGTAAGTTTCCACAGCCCAAGCAGGATTTTAAGATTTAAAAAAAAATTTTCAAGTAACCTGTGGACCCAACATGGGGCTTGAACTTACAACCCTGAGATCAAGAGTTGCATGTTCCACCAACGGAGACACATAGGTGCTCCCCAAGCAGGATTTTAAAGGATGTTTGGATTATCAGGGGTGAGCATTTCTCTCGTCCCAGGAGGGCAGAGAAGGAGTCAAGAGGGAGTCCCTGTCTGCCCATCGTACAGAATGCAGGAGTCAAGCCAACAGTGTCCTCACTGGTCTGGAATATCAGTGTCTGTGGCTCAACACAATTTCAGTTCTCTTCAGTTCCTTTGCAGAAGATGCAATTGTTGATTTTAACGTCTTTAGTATGCTCCTTCCAAGAATATAAACTGTCCCAATATCAGGCTTTGATGGAATTATATACACTTAAGTTTTAGAGGGAAAAGTGTCATTCAGGTAAATGGTTTAACCATAATAAAAGGAATTTAGTGGATTTGGGGAATCTTAACCTTTTGCTATGAGGTTGGAGATAATGAGAATGGAATAAAAACCCATGAATTGTAGTATGATAAATGCCATATATATACAGTGAAACCTTTGCTAGGTTCTGGGAGGTGAGCATGGGGAAAAACTTTTTGTTTGAAGGACAGCATTTAATAAATTTTTTAATATTTACTTATTTTCAGACACACAGAGAGAGGGATTGAGAGAGAGACAGAGTGTGAGTGGGGGAGGGGCAGAGAGAGAGAGGGACACAGATCTGAAGCAGGCTCCAAGCTCTGAGCTGTCAGCACAGAGCCCAATGATGGGCTCAAACCCATGAACTGCGAAGTCATGACTTGAGTCAAAGTTAGACACTTAACTGACTAAGCCACCAAGGCGCCCCTCCCCAAATTCTGGTTTTTAATTTACATTCTTTTGAGGTTTACTCTTTGTTCTGTAAAGTTCTGTGGGTTTTGATAAATGCTTGATGTTTTGCATTCATCATTATCATATCGTATAGGGAAGATATTACCACACTAAAAAATCTGCTGTGCTTTATCTATTCAACTCTTCTACCCCCTCCCCAACCTTGGGTAACCACTGATCTGTTAACTGTCTCTATAGTTTTGCTTTCCAGAATGTAATATAGTTGGGATCATAGAGTTACGTGGCTTTTTCAGACTGCCTTCTTTCTCTTAGCAATATGCATTTAAGATTCACCCATGTCTTGTTGTGGCTTGATAGCTCATTTCATTTTACTTTGGAGTAGTTTTCCATTGTACCGATGTGCCACAGTTTTCATGTTCATTCCCCCAGTGAAAGAATCTTGATTGCTTCCAGTTTGGGGCCTGCTATGAAGATCCGCTGTGTGCAGATATTTGTGTGGGCATAAGTTTCCAAATCAGTTGAGTAAACACCTAGACCCACAATTGCTACATTATATGATAAGACTGTTTAGTTTTGTGGGAAACTTCCAAAATAGTTGTACCATTTTGCATTCCCACCAGCAATAAGTGAGAGCCTCTGGGCTCTGCATCCACCTTAACAGTGTTTTCAGACTTTTAGGGTTTAGCCATTTTAATAGGTATGTAGTGGTATCTCATTGTTGTTTTAATTTGCAATTCCTTAATGATAAATGATGCTGAATATTTTTTCAGGTCCTTTTTTGCATCTGGGTGCCTACTTTTATGAGATGTCTGTGCAGATCTTTTGCCCATTTAAAAAAGTGGAATATTTTCTTACTGAATTTAAAGTTACTCATGGACATTTATTGTATTTATTTATTTATTTTGAAAATCACTTGTTAGCATTTTTTTAAATGTTGATTTATTTATTTTGAGAAAGAGTGAGCATGCAGGCTGGGAAGGGTCAGATGGAGAGAGGGAGAGAGAGAATTCCAAGCAGGCTCCGTGCTGTCAGTGTGGAACCCAATGCGGGGCTCCCGCTCACAAACCTGAGATCTTGAACTAAGCTGAGATCAAGAGTCGGTGGTTAACCCACTGAGCCACCCAGGTGCCCTCCCTTATTAGCTTTTAGTGAGCCTCCTTCCACGTGGCTTTGAGCTACATGGACACAGTAACTCCACGCCTTTAATCTTCTCCTCTGCCCTTCTACTGAAGAATTCAGACTTCACAGTGAGATGCTGTTTGGGGGATATTCCCCTTCCCCAAACCTTGTCATAGCCCGATCACACCATGTCGGGGAAGGAGTAGCTCCAGCCTTGCTTTTGGCAGCATTTACTAGTGTCTGCTCATTGACCAAGGTCCATGGCTTATCAAGGTTGTCAGTGGACAGAAGCTCTGATTCTTCTTTAAGTGGCAATGGCTGGTACTGACTTCTCCAAAGTAACCTGGGTGATATTTGTCGAAGTGGTGATGCATGCCACCAGCATTAACTTGGCATCCTACATGTTTCCGGTACTTGCTCCTAATTACTCTTCCCCACACCCTGGCCAGAGCCACAAGGGCATTTTTTCAGATCTTCATCTTGAGAACCTGGTGGGGTTCACCATCCCCCTATTCCCCCAGACTGTGGCCCCCATTGATGCTAGTCTGTACTCAGTCTCCAACAGTTTATCAGAATTATGATTCAAGCGTTCCTATTAGCGTATGACTCCAGCAGCTTCTGTCCGTGGTAGGCAAATGTTGCCTGTGATTCTCTGGATTTGCTTGTTTCTCCAGATTTCAGGGTGTCAGTTTGCCCTGCAAACTCAGTTTTCTGATGGGTCCAAGAAAGTAATCGATTTTCACTTTGTCCAGGTGTGTGTGTGGGGGAGGGGGGTGGGTGTTGTGAAAGTGGGAATGGTAGCATTCAAGTTCATTACATGTCAGAGCTGAACTGGCGATCTCCTGATAAAGATGTAGAAATATATGGAAATAGTACATAAGTAGTGGACAATTAGATTTAAGATTATCTTAAATAACCAAACTCAGTCTTATGTTAGAAATGAAAAATTGACCCCAGTTGAAGATAACCTATTATTTTTGAAGATCCTAGTTTTCCCTAGAATGGAATAGATGGAGGGTGTTCAGTGATAAAATAGGTGGAAATTATCAATGTTTTGCTGTCCCACAAACAGGGATATGAAACCTGGACATTTCATTTAATCTTTCCTAGTCTCGAGTTTTCTCATCTAAAAAAATGAGTTGTAGAAGGCTTAGAGATAATGTATGTAATGAATCCAGCAATGCCTTGGACTAGATGCTCAATATATGTTAGCGATTATATTTAATTGGAAAAGAAGTGGCAGAAGAAATGATCCAAAAGTATTTCAGAGGACGTGAGGAGTACTAATCGCAAACTGTGTCCTTAAAGCTTAATGTAAGGCAGATAAATTGACTAGGAAACTAACTAGTCGGTGACTGTAAAAACCCAGGCTGAATTCTGTCTAACCCCAAGGGAAAGCTAGCATATGATCCTACACTGCCACCTGCTGGCCAATGATCAACTCAAAAGAATAATCTGGAAGTTCCAATTACTCCAGTGGAAATAGTGATAGTTGAGTTTCTCTCAGACAAATGATTAGGGTATGAGTTTTGAACTATTTTTACTGGTAGACCTCTTTAAAGGAATCCTTATGTGTGAGACCCACTAATTTTTATTGATAACATTGGTGAGTAGAGACGGTTTTGTTAGGCTTATTAGCTTTATCTATGGCTCAAATGTGAATCAAGGGCCGATGGAGACTTTATCCATTACTATTTTCCTTTATATGTTAATCTTTCATAGTTTTATTATGGTATAATTTTAGTTTCATTAAACTGGAACTGATTCAAATTATATAATAAATTTTAATCAGCTTCAAATGTTACAATTAATTAGAATCTATTAGACCAGAGGTTCCCAAAAGGCAATCTGCAGACCTGTTGATCTGGCTGATTTCATCAGAATTGGCTCGTCTCTGTTTTATATTTGCAGAATCAGAATATTTGGGGGTAAGACTGAGAAAGTGCCATTTAAAAAAACACTCCTGATGTGATTCTCAGGAAACTAACTTTAGAGACTTTTACTAGATTCTGAGCTCCTTGAGGCAAGGAAAATTTCTTATTATTTTTGTATTCTTGAGGTTTAACAGTGTCCAGCACACTATCGGCACCTACAAAAAACTAGATAGGTGAATGAACACATGTGTGCATAGATAAACTAATGGATTCCTTGCAGCAGTTAGCAACACAACAGCGGTGGTGGGCTAGAACCTCTGGGCTTTCTAGTTTATGTGTACTAGCCAATTAGGGAAATATACTTTTGTTGTTCTTGACAATTTCAGAGAGGTTACACTCTGGAATTAAATAACTGCATTCTGGCCCTGTCAAATTCTGGAGAGTATAAACTGAAGATCGAACTAACCAAAGCTGCAATCTCTAAAATTTCATCAAGGTACTGATTATATTCTAAAACTGACTTCGGACTGAATATAGTGATAAGGCAGAAAGAACAAAGAGGAATCTTTTTATTTGAATAAACACATTATTAATTTTTTTCCAATAAAAAGTCAACACAGCTGAATTAATTTACCAAAAATTATTTCCCATTTTTGCTTGACAAGAGGACTTGGAGGAGTCACATTTTAGCTTCTTTTTTTTTTAATTTTTTAATGTTTTATTTATTTTTGAGAATGAGAGAGAGAGAGAGAGAGAGAGAGAGAGAGAGAGAGAGAGAGAAAGATTGCATGAGCAGGGGAGGGTCAGAGAGAGAGAGGGAGACACAGAATCCGAAGACAGGATCCAGGCTCTGAGCTAGCTGTCAGCGGGGCTTGAACCCATGAACCGTGAGATCATGACCTGAGCTGAAGCTGGAAGGTCAATTGGCTGATCCACCCAGGCACCCATGTTATAGCTTCTTGAGGTCAAGTTATTCAGATCTTGCAGTACTCTCTTGAAACAGTATTTAATTTCAGTAACAATGTAGAGAAGCAGGCAAAGTGTGGAGAGCAGAGAAACAAAGAACTATTCTGAAGAGGTCTTTTGTGTGCCTGGGGAAAAAAATGGACCCTGTAGAGACAAAAAAAGTTTTCCTTTTCCACGCTAGGTTCTTGGGCTGATCTAATAATTAAATTCACTTAAGACAGTTTAACAGGAGAAAAACAAATTGAATTCTCACATATGAAAGTTTATAGATAATGAAACTGGAAGAAGTGACCAGAGTAGGAAGCTTTTATATCTTTTAGATAGAAACAATACATTTGTGAAGAATTGACTAGACATTTGGCTTGTGTTACTAAATTAGTAAAGAAGTAACAAGATTTATTTACACAGCCTTGAATTTAGCCTTGAATTCCTATCTCTGCCCCATGGTACAAGAAGGATACCTTTCACATGGGAGATTTATTTCCAGCTTTCAGGAACGCCAAGGACAATCAGGATGTTCTTATAATGCCTGTTTCTTAAGTAATTTTTATTTAAAATAATTAATATGCTAAGTGGCATGTTTGAGGGTGTAGCAGGATTCTCATACAGTTATGACACCGAGGCTTTTTAATTTCCGGGAAGCACCTTTATTCACGCCAGCACTGCTCAGTTGGGTTTGTACCCAAAGAATTGAGCGCTGAATGTCACATGGCATAGTTTTAAAATTTATTTTCTATTTCGTTGTCTCCCATATATAGTAACACATATAAACATGCAGTCTGATTAAGTAGTCTTGGTTTACAAGGTCATGAGGGATGTTGTCACGTAAGCGCAAAGCCACGTTACCTTGAAGTTTTCTTTCCCTTTTTCTCTCTCTCCTTCGGGAGGGGACCCTACCCCAGGGGCAGCCTGCCTTGAGCCCATCAACCCATAACATTTAACTCTAAAACATAACATAGTGAGTTGATCAGATTTGTTAAAAAAAAAAAAAAGAAGAAGAAAGGGGGGGAAAACCCCCTCTGATTCTTGAGTCAAAACTAGCAAGGTTCCAAAAGTACATATAATATCACAATAATTTAGCAATTTCTAGGTAATTATTCATTAATTATATAAGAGCACTTCTTTCCTTGTTTTTATGGAATGTCATTAGGCAAAACCACTGTTAAAATTTTAGCAGTTTTTTGTATGTATTGTTTCAAAGTTTTACAAATCTGAGATAAAATACAAAGCTATTATGTAATTTCTTAGTAGGTATTATAAAAATGAAATTAAAAATTAATGGAATCAGAAGACAAAAAAGAATAAGTTACCATAGAGAGGAATGAAATATTATTTGAGTTAAATATATAATTTTGGAGAAAACAAGGAATATTGGGAAAAAATAGGGATCACAGAGAATGTAGAACTGAAAGAGGGTGGGAGTTTACTTATCTAAGTGTTAATCATGATAGATGAATTTAAATAAAAACTGGAAGAGAAAAAAATTGAATGTACATTTGTATCACATGTATTTTCTCCTAAATCAACTTCATGGTTGTGTAAACTGAATATTAAAGAAAAGGTCATTTTTGTTGGAAATTACCTATCACAAGCAAGAAATCTAAATTAAAAAACAAAGCAAAACAGCACAAGTGCAAGTTTTGTAAACTTCTTTTTACACAAACTCAAACAGTGAAAAATTACTGGATTTTATTGTACCTTGAATGATTCTGTATTTTTAAAAATAAACTGTCAATAAATGAAAAAAGTCAAGTTTAAAATCCATTTTGCAAATGGGTGCAAAATATGGCATGTATCAGATATTCTTAGAAGCAGAAGAAAATGAAAAGTAACATCAGCCAACTGTTAAGTATTCAGAATTGAAATCTGATTTGAAAAGTATTTTATATGTAACTATTGGTGAAGTAGAATGAAGACTATGTTTAAAGGGCAAAATGTAGAGGCACTTGGTGGCTCAGTCGGTTGAGTGCTCAATTCTTGAGTTCATCACAGGACATGATCCCAACCAAGGTCATGGGATTGAGCCCGGCGTGGAGCCCTGTATGGAATCCCATCGGGCTTTGGGCTTAGCACGGAGCTTGCTTAAGATTGTCTTTCTTTCTCCCTCTGTCCCTCTGCCCATTTGTGCTCTCTATCTCTCAATTATAATAAAGAAAGAGTAAAACATAAAACCAAATAATTATACTATCATAGATGCACTGAATGAAATCATTTGAATAAGGCAAGATATGCTAAATGTTGCTTAGTAATTTTAGGTGTGATCTCCATAAGCCCCAGGTAGAACAGTTAACAATTATTATGAGATGTGTGGCTTTCTAAAGTCTGATATTTTTGTACATAAACATAAACATCGTTTCAGCGATGACAGAACTGAAACAAGATGAGATCTACATATTTGGTAGACGACTTATAAACATGGAAGAGATCTCTGACTTGGGACCATGCTCTCCTCCTTCCATGACATCATGTCGGCCAAAGTGAGAAGCAGTAAGAGGTTTAGAGGAGACTGAATTCAAAGTAAATGCCCCAAAACCTTCTGATCTGACAGCGGCGTAAAAAATTGTGGGAAAAAAAGTAACCTGACTGTAGTTTGAAATGTGACAGTTTTGAGGTGAAGATGTTATGTCACGTTGAGAATGGTATCTCTCCAAAAGAAAAAGGTATCTTCTTGTTCATAGATTGATATCTGGGAAACTTAAGTGTGCTTCCAATAATAATAACAATATTAGTAGTGGTATTAATATGATAATACTAGCAGTATTATCAATAGTTAAAAGTCAGAGATATGACAGCACCACAATTTTGGATGAAAGAAACACTAGATTTTGACAGGAAGATCTTCAAAGGTAATTTGCGATCACTCCATATCCCTTGTTATACATTCCTCAAACCTAATGGTAAAAAATATACCAAAAATCTTTTTTTTATACTTTTGAAGTTTTAATTCCATCCAAGAACTATAAACCTGCCTTTTAGTTAATTAAAACTTGGAAGAGTTTTGAAGCATTAATTTCATTTTTAATATTTTTAAAGTTTATTTATTTTGAGAGAGAGAGGAAAAGAGAGAGAGTATGAGTAGGGGAGGGGCAGAGAGAGAGGGAGAGAGAGAGAAGCCCAAGCAGGCTCTGCACTGTCAGCGCAGAGCCTAATACAGGGCTTGAACCTACAAACCACGAAATTGTGAACTGAGCTGAAACCAAGAGTCTGACGCTCAACTGACTGAGCCACTCAGGTGCTCTGAAATACTAATTTTGAAATCATTATAAAATATATGACATGAAAGTCCATTTGAGGCCATCCTATCACTAGCACTCAGAGGCAGTAAGCAATGCTCGTTTATAAATTATTAATATTTTTAGAGATAAATTATCTAGATAAATGTTAGAATATAAGCCAAAGAAATTCTTTGAAAACACCTATATTTACATTTACTTCCTCGGTACTAGTTTAGGATGACTCATTTGGTGTGGACATTTCATGTTTTAAACCATATTTACCAAAAATAGAACATACCTATAGAAAACTACATGAGTACAAAGTATTTAAAGCACACATTCTTATAAGTACCACAAGTGTTATCATTCTTTGAGCTCTTTTCTATTTTCTGGCACCTCAAGATATTCTGCACTTTCTCTGGCCTGGGCTTGAAACTAGCTATTTCTACAAAGATCTCTGGTTCATTTGACTGGGGAAAAATAGCATTTATAAACTGAGATTTGGGGGACAGTTGGTATCATCACTACTGGGATATTATTGCTTTCTCAAACAAGATAATCTTTTTTTAGGATATATGCTGCCGAAGTGAGCACAAGATAATCTTTTTTAAAAAACGTTTTAAAGTACAGAAAGAATATAATGGTCTTTCCACAGTTTTAGAGACATGTAATTTGGAGCATTATGATGATGAACAATCAAAACTGTGTAAAAATGTACAGTAGAAAGTAACTGGTGAAAAATATGAAGTAACTGATGAGTAATATTAGGTAGATATCGAGAAATGAGGAACAAATTTTACGTTTCACCACCCACCAAATTTTAGTCTAGCTGCTACCCCCGACTGAAGTTTTGCCTGTATTTGTAGTAGTTAACAGGCATATTTCCAAAACCTATTTAGCTCTTCATGAGTTTTGTGAATATTGGTTGGTAGTGGAGAACACAGAGTGTCAATACTAAAATGCTGTAAAAACAATTTAATATCCCTAATGTCATAACTGACAGCCTGCGTAGGAGTCATTTCTATGGAAAACAAGTATAATATCAAATGAGCACTGAAATCATCATAAAGGTGTCATTTTGTGCGATCAAGATATGAACTATTTGTATTACAAATCATTTAATCCTCATGACTTTGGAATGTGAGATTGAGTTCTTTATTGTGATTAGATTTTGAATTTTTATTATTTTGTGTTAAAAAGTTGATTTACATAAACAAAATGACTTTCTATGAAGAGTTCTGTTTCACTCTGTAAACAGTTCCTGTTCTTTTTATTCATGGGTAACAACTCCTTATGTTTTCAAAAATATTTATAATGATTTATTTTGAAGATTTTTGGTTTTTTTTCCTTTGGTTTACTAGTTTTAGGTTCCAACGTTTGAAAAAATATAGTTTACTGTCAAGTTGGTTTCCATAAAACACCCAGTGCTCATCCCAACAAGTGCCCTCCTCCATGCCCGTCATCCCTTTTCCCCTCTCCTTCATCCCCCATTAGCCCTCAGTTTGTTCTCTTATGGTTTGCTTCCCTCTCTCTCCTTAACTATTTTTTCCCCTTCCCCTCCTCCATGGACCTCTGTTAAGTTTCTCCTATTCCATATATGAGTGAAAACATACGGTATCTGTTCTTCTCTGCCTGACTTATTTCACTTACCCTAATACCCTCTAGTTCCATCCATCTTGCTACTAATGGCCAGATTTCATTCTTCCTCATTGTCATGTAGTATTCCATGGTGTATATAAACCACATCTTCTTTATCCACTCCTCAGTTGATGGACATTTAGGCTCTTTCCATGATTTGGCTATTGTAGAAAGTGTCGCTATGAACATTGGGGTACCTGTGCTCCCATGCATCAGCACTCCTGTGTCCCTTGGGTAAATCCCTAGCAGTGTTATTGCTGGGTCATAGGGGAGTTCTATTGTAAATTTTTTGAGGAAACTCCACACTGTTTTCCAGAGCGGCTGTACTAGTTTACATTCCCACCAACAGTGTGTGCCATTTCTCCACATCCTCACCAGCATCTATAGTCTCCTGATTTGTTCATTTTAGCCACTCTGACTGGTGTGAGGTGGTATCT
This sequence comes from Mungos mungo, assembly GCA_004023785.1. NCBI lineage: Eukaryota > Metazoa > Chordata > Mammalia > Carnivora > Herpestidae > Mungos > Mungos mungo. Next base: position 23,270 of record PISW01008794.1, on the reverse strand, counting down.
CAGTGTGGTTTTGATTTGAATTTCCCTGATGATGAGTGACTGAGCATTGTTTCATGTGTCTGCTGGCCAACTTTTAAGTTAAAGGATTTCCTCAAACATTTGGTGGTCTTTGGTTATTCTCTCATATTTGAATAAGGATGATTAGAAATGACTAGTGCATAGAGGAGCTTATTAACTGGTGGGTTCACTCAAGAGACAGGGGGAGATTAGCAACGCACCATTTCTTGGTCGCTGCCGAAATGTCATTATGTCCAGGTCTTTCTTTCAGGCCAGTTTTCCTAGAGATGACTGTCCAGTTTTTTTGCCTGAGGTGTATATGCACCTGGCTGCTTTAGATTTAGAAGAGTGACTGTTAGAGCTGAGACCCTCATTTGTTGTGTATCGACACTTAAAAGAAATTCAGAACAATTTTTAAAATTGTGGTAAGATACAGGGGCACCTGGGTGGCTCAGTTAGGCGACTGACTGGCTCAGGTCATGACCTCATTGTTCATAAGTTCGAGCTCCTTATTGGGTTCTCTGCTGTCAGCGCCGAGCCTGCTTGGGATCCTCTGTCCCACCCCCCTCTCTGCTCCTCTCCCTCGTACTCTGTCTATAAATAAATAAACTTTAAAAAAATTGTGGTAAGATAAAAATAAAATTTGCCACTTAAGCCATTTCTAGGTGTATCATCATTCTGTGTCATGATATACATCCTTGTGCTACCAATCTCCAGAGCTGTTTTCATCTTACTGAACAGGGACTCTGTACCCCTTAAACAGGAACTCCCCACTTTCCCCTCACCCTGGCCTCTGGCACCTCTGATTTTGACTACCTTAACTATCTCAGATAAATGGATTCATACAGGATTTTTTCTTTTGTGACTGGCTGATCTCACCATAATGTCCTCCAGCTTCACCCACATGGTAACATTGTCAGAATTTCCTTTGTTTTGAAGGCTCCGTAGTATTCCATCCTATTGATATACCACATTTTATCCACTATTCCTGGATGGACACGGGGTGTAAACATCTCTTTCAGATGCTCTCAATTCTTTCTTGTATATCCAGAAATAGAATTATTGGATCATATGGTCATCTAATTTTTTGTGGATGTGTATATACTTTTAAATAGCCTCCCTTTATAGAGCTTTACCCTCCACCATATCTAGTGACCCTGGGTGGGGGGAGGAGATTCTCCAGGTCACAACCCCCTCTTCCCCAACCACTTTCTGACTGGGGAATGGGCATGTGTTTGGGGTAGTCATCAGGTTATGTGTGTTTCAAAAATACTTGGAAGGGCCGAGCACTTTACGTGTGAGCTTTGAACATAATTTCTGTTTTCCCTGCTACAGCTTTGACCCTACCACTGTCCAGTGTATACCTATGGGCAGTCTAGGTAAAGGTGACAAAAAGCCAATTCACTGAAGGCCAATTCACTTAGACAGCCAACTTGCAAATAACTTTTCTTTCAATTCTTTTAATTTTTATTTTGTCTTCATAGCAGCTTAAAAATTTTTTTAATGTTTTATTTATTTTTGAGAGAGAAAGAGACATAGTGAGCAGGGGATGGTCAGAGAGAGAGAGGGACATACAGAATCCGAAGACAGGCTCCAGGCTCTGAGCTGTCAGCACAGAGCCTGACGCGGGGCTCGAATCCACGAACCTTGAGATCATGATCTAAGCAGAAGCCGGATGCTCAACCGACTGAGTCACCCAGGCGTCCTCATTGCAGTTTTTAAGGCAAATTCAGTTCGTCTGTGCTTCACCTCGCTGCAGCAGCAGCAACCGAGTCTGAAGGGCTGGAAAATAAGGGAAAATCTAGAGGGGCAACAGAATATAGAATAATCATTTTTTATACCCAGGGAGGTACCCTACAGCAGAATATTTGATTTTTGGGCAAATCATTCAGCTCCCTGGGCCGAAATACACAAAGCGGGGACCACAACTGTAACTCAGATTGTGCGCTTCTGCGTGTGTGTGCGTGCCTACGCGCACGCTCCTGCACGCTTTGCCAAAGTAAACCCAGGGCAAGAGTGTATTAACAGCCCAAAAAGTGTTAAGCGTGTGACGTCACCATAGTAACAGCAACCCATGCGCATGCGTCCATTTAAAGAGCCAGCGTGCTCCTGAGCCGCTAGCCACACCCCCTTCCTCAAACCGCTCCGCCCTGCGGAATCCTAGTCGCCAATCACCGCCCAGTTTCCCCTTGCAGTCCAAGGCGCGTGCCCCGGTTTCAAAGGCTCGGGGGCGGGCTTTGGTTTCGCGCACGCGCCGTCTTCCTCTCTCCCCACGCTGGTTCCGCGTCTCCTCAGAGCTAGCTGTGCCTCCGCCTGGCCTGAGGTATCTCGTGTCTGGGGGCGGTCTGGGCTGTCGCGGCCGCCGCGATGGGCAAAACTGCCGACTGCCGAGGGCCGGAAGGCCGGCCCGACCCCGTGAGGAGCTTCAACCGTTGGAAGAAGAAACACAGCCACAAGCAGAGCCAAAAGAAGCAGTTGAGGAAGCAGCTGAAGAAACCCGAGTGGCAGGTGGAGCGCGAGAGTATCAGCCGCCTCATGCAGAACTACGAGAAGGTGGGGCGGGGGCGCGGGGTGGGCGGGCCGCGGGGCTGGGGGTCCCTGTGGCACCGGCGACCGGTCCCGGGGCCGCGCGGTCAGTCCGCCGGGCTGCCGAAGGAAGAGGACGAGAGGGGCCCGGAGGCGGCCCCACGGGGGTCCCCTGGGCGCCGCAGACCTGGACTCTGGACCGTCCAGGCCGCTCCGGTGCGCGCCACGCCGTTCCTGACGGAATGACGGAAATGCTCTTCAGAGCAAGGGGCTTAGTAGTGAAGCGGCTACGGGAATCCTCCGAGAATACCAGCCGCGCTGGGGGTAATCGTGACACCTACGTGTGGAACCGCTAACCAGTCCCTAGTAATGTCAGTTATTTGCCTTGAGCTGGGGTATGCGTCTTATTCCCGTTGTACAGATGAGAACACTGAGGCTCTGAGAAGATAAGGAACCTGTTTTTTGTTTTTAAGTTTAAAATTTTTTTTTTACTTAAAAAGAGACAGAGCGTGAGTGGGGGAGGGGCACAGAGAGGGAGGGAGGCACCGAATCCGAAGCAGGCTCCAGGCTCTAGGCTCTGAGCTGTCAGCACAGAGCCCGGCGCGGGGCTCGAACCCATGGACCAGGAACCCCGAGATCATGACCTGTGCTGCTTGCAGACGCTCAACTCACTGATCCCCCTCCAGGCGCCCTGATAAGGAACCTGTTTTAAGTTCACATGTTAGTCGGTGGTGTGGGATTGGAACCTAGACCCAGGTCTTTCCAGTTCCAGAGCTTTTCCTTTTAACCGTTGGGCCTGCATCCCGCAGCATCATCCGTCTTCCTTCTGCGCTCATCTCGTTTTGTCTCCTAGGTTCGTGACCCCATCCAAGACTTGGCTTAGGGGAAGTCGGATTCCCGGTCAGTGTCTGGCACCTGCTTTTCCACATCGTTGTTGATGCTCCCAGATGAATGTCGCTGGACTTACCGTTCTGACCGCTTGTTCTCTCCGCTACCCCCCCTCCTTTGGCACTGGCAGTACCCCTCTATATCTCCCCCCATCCCTTCTGTTGGCCTTCAGCCGCCTCACTCACCCTCTCAGGGATTGCCCCCTTCTAGTGAGGTATAATCAGGGGTTTAATATGGGGGACCTTTCTGGAATTATAGTCAGCAAGCGTCATGCTGGTATAATGACCCTGAGGTCAGTGGTAGGATTAGATAGATGAACTTTATCTTTGTTTGGGTTAAGGTAAATGACAATTTTGTCCTGGCTTTTGATGACCAGATGAGTGACTCTGGGCAGGTTACTTACTCTGTCAGCTTCCCCTGTCTTGTCTTTAAAAGGCACGGTAATGGGGCGCCTGAGTGGCTCAGTCGTTCAGCGTCCGACTTCGGCTCAGGTTAGGATCCCACATCTCCTGAGTTCAAGCTGGTGCTCAGTCTCTCTGTGTCAAAAATAAATAAACATTAAAAAAGTTAAAAGGCATAGTAATATCTATGTTATAAATTGTGAGGGGTTAGTAAGAATGCATGTAACGTGTTCTGCAGGATGCCTGATACATATAAACGTATTAGCTGCTAAATTATCACAACTGTCGCTTCAAGGGACCACTGTACACTACTGTGAGATGGCATTGCAGTCTTGGTCTAACTAGAATTGGTTGGGCGTATATAGTCTAAGCCCTTCTTTATCCTCCTCCCTGGTGTAACCCAAGGGTTGTTCCTGTGGACTAGTGACTCCTTTTTGTATTCCATCCACAGCTCTTCTGAGTTCATATTCTTTTTTTCTGATTGTGCTGGGTGTTTTTACCTAAATGTCATAGGATTCCTTAAATACACAAGTGCAAAACTGAGCTCATTATCTTTTATTTCTAAATTCACAGTGATGTTTAGTTGTTCCCTATTTGCCACTGTAACAAATTATTCTCTCATAGTTCTGGAAGCCAGAAGTCTGAAATCCATTTCACTGGCCTGAAATCAAGGTATCAGCAGTGCCATACTTCCTCTGGAGGCTCTCAGGGAAAATCCCACATCTTTTTTTTTTTTAATGTTTATTTCTGAGAGAGAGACAGAGAGTGTGAGTTGGGGAGGGGCAGAGAGAGGGAGACACAGAATCTGAAGCAGGCTCCAGGCTCCGAGCTGTCAGCACAGAGCCAGATGTGGGGCTCCAGCTCAGGAACTTCGAGATATGACCTGAGCCAAAGTTGGATGCCCAACCAACTGAGCCACCCAGACACCCCAGAAAATCCCCCTTCTTGCTTGTAGCTTCTGGTGGCTGTTTGTATTCCTTGGCTTGTGGTTACATCAATCCAATCTGTGCCTTGGACACCTTGCCTTCTGTCCTGTGCCAAATCTACTCCTAACCTTTATTTATTTATTTATTTATTTATTTAAGGTGTATTTATCTTGAGAGAGAAAAGGAGAGCGTGGGGGAGGGGCGGAAAGAGGGAGAGAGAGAATCCCAGGCAGGCTTCACACGCTGTCCCTGTGGAGCCCATGGCGGGCCTCAATCTAATGAACCATGAGATCATGACCTGAGTCAAAATCAAGAATTAGATGCTTAACCCACTGAGACACCCAGGCATCCCTTAATTATTATTTTTATTTTATTATTATTTTTAAAATATTCTGAGAGCAAGGGAGCGCATGCAAGCGTGAGGATGGGTGAGACAGAGAGAGAGAGGAGAGAGAGAGAGAGAGAGATGGAGGGAGAGAGGGAGGGAGAGAGGGAGAGGGAGACAGAATCCCAGTGCAGTGAGAGCAGGACATGGGTCTTGATCTCAGGAGTCATGACATCATGACCTGAGCCAAAACCAAGAATCGGATGCGTAACCAACTGAGCCACCTAAGCGTCCTTGTTTTCATTTTATTTGAGAGAGAAAGAGAGCAAGCATGAGCATGCATGTGAGCAGGGGAGAGGGACAGAGGGAGGGAGAGAGAATCTTGAGCTGGCTCCACACTCAGCACAGAACCCACCTCGGGACTTGATCCCATGACTGATAATGACTGAGCCAAGATCAAGAGTCCGATGCTCAACTGACTGAGCCACCCAGGTGCCGTGTACTTCTGCCCTTTTTAAATAAGGATACTTCTGATTGCATTTAGGGCCCACTCTGATAATTGAGGATAATTGCCCACCTCAAGATCTTTAATAGTGACATGTGCAAAATCGCTTTTGCCATCAAAGGTAATATTCACAGTTCTGGAGGTTAGCATATGGACATACTTGGGAGCTGTTATTTAGCCCATCATGTCCTGTCCGCACCATGTAAGCAGACTGTCGAGCTAGAAACGTAGGAGTAATCCTAGACACTTCCCTCTCCCCACTGTTACATCTCATCAGTCACACTGATAATCTCCTCTGCCTCTTAAATTTTTAAAACTGTTACTTGGTCCCTGTCCCTCCTGGTATGTCTTAGTTTAGGCCCCATCATCTCTTTTCTGGATTACTACAGTAGCTATTGTTTATAATAGAGATTAGCAAGTTTTTTCTGTAAAGGACCAGATAGTAAATGGTTTCAGCTCTGCACCTCAGAAGGGCGGAACCACCCAACCCTGCCATTGTAATGCAGAAGCTGCCAGGGAAATAAACAGATGGGTATAGTTGTGTTCCTGCAAAACTTCAGTTAGGAAAACTGGCGGCTAATGGGGATTTGGCCCTTAGGCCTTATCCCCCTCTACTCTTCCCTCCATATTGCTGACAGAATGATTCTTTCCAAGAGGAAAACCCAGTCATCCTATTGATAAAAACTCTTCCTTGACTCACAATTACTTTCAGGAAAATGGTCAATATTTATTTTTATAAAATTATTTTTTATGTTTTATTTATTTTTGAAAGAGAGAGAGAGAGAGACAGCATGAGCAGGGGATGGACTGAGAGAGACAGAGGGAGACACATGATCCGAAGACAGGCTCCAGGCTCTGAGCTAGTTGTCAGTCCAGAGCCCGACGCTGGGCTTGAACCCGCAAACTGTGAGATCATGACCTGAGCCAAAGTTGGATGCTTAACCAGCCGAGCTTCCCAGGTGCCCCATGGCAGACCTGGTTTAAATTTCACTCAGTTTGGGTAACGACTTAATATTCCTGTGTTTAATTTTCTTTCATTCAGCAGAGATCACTAAGTGTCGTAAGGCTCAAATGAGGTAGCCTATGATAGACATATGTGAAAGAACAACTTGTAGTTCTGTGAATTGGCCATGCTCCCCAATGCTTCTTGTCCTGCTACTTGATGTTTCCACCATTTGCAGCGAGCACCTCCAGTTCTCTCACTCTAGGAATACCTGCTAGGCCTTCAGGATTGAAGCTTCTCTTCCTGACCTCGCCAGGCAGAGTTTGGGCTGCTGTCTGTAGCATTTCATATACACTTTTGCTACAACATTTATCATCTGGCTGTGATGATTGGCTTCTTTAACTTCTTCATTAAGTCTGCCACTAGACCATGAACTTCAAGGTTAGAAACCATGGATACAGTCACCTTTGTGCTTCCCAGACACTGGTAGCACAATGCTTGTCCTGGAATAGGTGCTCAGAGTTTAGATGCTGTTTGAGGCATGAGGACCTTTTCCAGATCGCTTTATTCTAGTTGGTAACACAGGTCTATTCTTTTTGGTCTTTTGTTTAATTACAATTACTAACATTTATGAAGCTTTTTACATATTGTCTTGCCATATCGTCACATTAGACGACACCGTGAGACTGTTTCCATTATACGGGGAGAAGCTTTAAGGAGGAGCAAGAGTAAATAATTTCTGTAAGGTTGAATAACTAACTAGGAGTGAGAAGCTTCTGACTCAGGTTAGTCTAGGACTGATGCCAGAACCCCAGATCACTACGCTTTACTGCATTGCACTGCATGAATGTTTAAATTCCAACCTTTTCACTAAATGGAAGGAGCAGATTTTTCCGTCAGTATTGCCGTGTTTAATTATTGTTTTTACTCTTAGAAATATTTTCTTAAGATTTTGTCAAGATGGAAATGCACTGTGAAATCGAATGCCAGGGCTGGCTGTACTAGAATACCAGCACACAGGCTGTTACTGTCCAGGTAACTCAGGTTCACAGTCCTCACTACAAGGTTCCTCAGATGATAGCATTTGTGCATCAAACTTTTGTTACAGTGTGTTTATAATACGTGGGTGCTGCTTGGTAGCCTCTCTGGGAAAATACTGGACAGTCTGATTCAGAGACATTTTGTAGCAGTTTGACAAGGCACTTGTTGAGGCCTAGGTCAAAAAGATGGGAAAAAATACGGGTCTATGTTCCTAGGGAGGCAGAGAGTTGATATATTTTGATAAATGTTATAATAATACATATGGATGGTGCTGTGGAGTTAAAGACTGGTGTGATTACGGGGGACAGAGGTTGATTTATTCTGTCCCTGCCATTTCTGGCTGGGTGAATTAGAAGAGTATGTTTACTCTGGGCATGCTACCCTTCCTCCTTTTGGTTGCAGCCTCAGGTCTGGCTTGTGGAGCTGAGTATGAGCTGGATTTCAGCCCCTGTACCTCAGCCTTACTTGCCTTTTTAATTTTTTTTTTTTTAAGTAGGCTTCATGCCCAGTGTGGAGCCCATCGTGGGGTCTGAACTTACAACCCTGAGATCAAGAGTGAGCTGAGATCAAGAGTCAGACGCTTATCCAGCTGAGCCACCCAGGTGCCCCTACCTGCCTTTGTGTAGGGCACAAACCGTCCAGCAGGTTGTGGTGGCCATGAGTGGAGTAGTTCGTTAATGATGTGTTCTCCAGATAGAAAGGATGGGCAAGAACATTGTAGGTCCAGGGAGCAACACAAGGTTATACAAAAAGATGTGAAAATACGTGATGTTCTCTGAGGGGGAGATTCTCCTTGAAGTGTGGTATGTGTTTCTGAGCTGGGTCCAAGGTGGATTGCCAATGGTGTTGGAGGCTGTGCTAGTTAGAATAGTGGCCTCCTAAAGATGTCTGTAGCCTAATCCGGAAACCTGTGAATAAGGGGGTCATTAAGGTTGCTAATGAGCTGACCTTAAAATAGGAGTGTCTGGATTATCCAAGTGGGCCCAGTGCGATGACCCAAGTGTCCTGAAATGTGGAGGAGGGAGGCAGAAGAGCCAGTGTGGGGATGCTGTGAAATGAGGAAGAGAAGTCGGCTGCTGGCTGGTCAGCCAGTCCAAGAAAGTGGGCAGTCTGGAGAAGCTGGAAAATGGATATGGATTCCTTCTTATAGTCACCAGAAGGAAGGTAACCCAGCCATACACTGTAATGCTGAGTGAGACCCATTTTGGACTTCTTTCAGAGTTTTAAGTTAATAAATCCATGTTGGTTTAAGCCACTGTTGATGGTAATTTGTTTCAGCAACTGTAGGAAATTCATAAAGAGGTCAGTCATGTTTGGAGACCTTAATCTGGAAGTAGTGGGGAGTCTCTGGGGGCAATTAGAGAGCATACCCAAGCATAAAGGCTGTGGAGGGTGAGAGCAGGTCAGAAACTGTTGGTATGGTGTAGGTGTTAGATCTCTGACAGGCAGATGCCAAAGTGGGATTAAGTGAATTGGAGATTTTTTTGGGGGAAGTGTCCGTGCAGGTGAAAGAAGGAACAGAAATAGAGAAAGGAAGGAGGATGGAAGGAGGAGCCATAGGGAAGAGTCTCAGGCTGCAGCACAGTCTAAGACAGCTTCTGTTGACGGGATGTGCTGGAGCCAACGTTGCCCAGTAAGGGAATCTCCCGTCCTGAGGAGTGGGTCTCTGGCCGCACACTGCTAGGGAATCGTGATGCTGTCCATTGTAGATCTGGAGGAACCACTACTGCTGTGCTGTCAGAGCTGAGTGGCTTATCCCTAAGGCCACCCAGTGGGGGTGTGCGTTGGGGGTTCTGAGGGAGAGGTGGAGATTACAGCTTGTTGAGAAAGGTTGGAGCTCTTTCAGTTCACATGTTGTCACTGCTGCCGAACGACTCCATCTCTGCACCTGGGATTCTTGTAGACCTCCTTTGAATCAGTGCTGTATACGAACCCCACGTTCTAATCTCATTTCTCCCCCGAATCAGTCAGAATTTGGTGTGGCTTGAGGCAGATTGCTTTTCTGGTCATGATTGCAGTGGGTGGAGCATTCCAGGATGTTCTTACACTTTCTTCTCCTGCTTTGAGGATGTGGAAGCATTATTTGCTTTTGTGAGAAACATGAGTAGTGAGAAGAGATTCGGAAGAAGTATAGGAGGGTAGTTGAGTGGTATCTACTCTGCTTTTCCTTCTGCCTCCTCAAGCTTTCCCACCGGTGATGGGAAGTCTGGGACAGTACTGTCACTGAGACATTGTTTTCTGATTTCAGGAGAGTGATACAGATTTCAGAAGGAGTGTGAACATTGGAAGACAGGAGTGATTTAAGAAAAGCTGAAGGGAAGGACTGAAAGTTATTTTGTTTGTAGGAACCATAGCGGATTCTGTGGCTTCTATGTATTCCTTGGATTGTAACAGAGTTGTAACAGAGAACAGAGTCGGCAACTATTTTCTGTAAAGGGCCAGATACTATTAGGCTTTGTGGGCAGTATGATCTGTGTCACAACAGCATAGATAACATGTAAACGAGTGAGTGTAGCTGTGTTCCAGAAAAACCGTTTGCAAGAACAAGCAGCAGGTGGATTGGGCCAGAGCTTGACTCCTGTTCTCGTTCATAAGCGGAGGACAAATTTCCTTCTCTTTCTTTGACTTTTTTCCTAAGAAAATGGGTCTATAGGTTTACATTCTAATGGCTGATAAAGTGCTGGAACAGTTTCCTTCTTCCAGATTTCCCGTTTAGGAGGTTGACAGACTAGAGAGAGATGTGCAGCATTTCCTTGGAGTGGCCCCTGTGCCCGGGCTGTGTGTCTGGTGGAGGTCGAACAGTGTGCTGCCCGTCTAGCTCCTGAAGGCATTCTGTTCTTTGTGAAAACAGCGTTTTAGCTGCCCGCACCACAAGTGCACACGCGGACTTCACCTAATTTTAATGTTGTGTTTGGGAGATTTACCTTGTAATTAAGGTTCCTTGATGGGACAAGACATTCTCATGAACCTTTCTCTCTCTGATGTGAGTGTACTGATTTCTCTTCTTCACTGTTCTCGGGAATGATTTGTAGGGATTAAGGCAATGCTTTAATACTTGTGTTTGCAGGATGTGAGAACAGCGACTAACCCTGTCTGGGCTACTTTAAGAATCTTGGAGAAGATGATATGTAGACTGTAAAATGAAATAAAAACTGTCCTCCTTTTACTGCCTGGAGTATAATTTAAATAAATGAACCTTACAAATGCAACTTTTCCCTTTTGTGAATCATGAATAATTTGGCAGCGTATTCTCAGATCTGAACAGGAGTTCCTGCTTTCAGCATCTGTAATAAAATAATTCTCCTGAGTAACCTAAATGAAATTCAGAAAATTGGGTTTATGCTAATGAAAAACATCAGTAATGAACATTTAGATAATGTAAAGTTAAAGGGCAAAATGTTACTTATTGTGGCTTCAAAGCGTGACAGAGACATTTCCTCTGGTTATTATTAAATAATACCCCCTCCTTTACTACATCCCTGAATGAGGAGTTGTCTGGTTGGGTTTTGCATGGCACTGATTTATGGTTAAAACTTGAAAAGGTTTGTGCTAACAAGATACATTTCTCTGATTAACTTCAATTTTTTCTCCAAAGTGTGTAAATAGAAATACTCTCATTGTGCTCTGTAGCTTAGAGTCACTTTGCCCCTCATTTCTTAAACTGCTATTCCTCGAAGGATGGACTGAAGGTGAAGTTTCTTCCTAAAATTGATGTGCTGATGACTTACCATGTTCTTAGAAGTGAAGGAGGTGGTGATGGTGTGTGTGTGTTTCGAATGAATGAAGTGTTTTTTTTAAACCAATTTAAATTGTTACAGCCTTATATTTTTGATTCATGACAACTTCCTTATGGCCTATTTCCTTCTAGAAGAAACAATGGTTTTTAATTAGTAGTGATGATTGAATTCAATCCTGTAGTACCAGGAACTAGCTGGGCAGTATAAAAAATGGTTTTGTTGTAAGCCAAATGAATTATACGGTATGTTATTTTATCTTTGCTGAACTGTGTCCTTGTTTTTTTTTTTCAGATAAATGTAAATGAAATTACAAGATTTTCAGATTTCCCTTTGTCCAAAAAAACATTAAAAGGTAGGTGGATGGTGGTCTTGGGACATGTTTTGGATTTCTTGATGTTTTTTATAAAAAGAAAAATATTTAGAGGGTTTAACCTGAAAGATAATAATTTTGGTATCTTGAACCTTTAACATCAGGAAATGATATTAACTCATGTTTTTACCAACTTGTCATTCTCATCTCCTTTTGGGACTGCTTAAAGAACAGTAAGTAGTGAAAAAACAAGATGCAATAGCCTCTCAGAAATTAAAATAAAATCTAATTATGTTAGTTAAAATGAACAAGGAAACAAAAGTGATATCTTTTATATTAGCCTGTCAGGACCACTAGAAAAAAATCTCACAGACAGGGGTTGGGGGGGGGGGGGGCTTAAACAGAAATTAACTCTCACAGTTCGGGAGGCTGGAAGTCCGAGAATGGAGATGTTGGCAGGCTTAGTTTCCTCTGAGAGCCGGCATGGAAAGGATTGTTCAGCACTCTCTCCTGGGCTTACAGGTGATGGCTCTCTCTTGCATCTTCATGTGGTTGTCCCTCTGGGCAGTCATGCCATTGGTGTCTCTTTTGTGTCCAAATTTCCCCTTCTTGTGAGGACACCAGTCATATCACATCAGGGCTCATTTGAACTTTTTATCACTTCAAAGGCCCTATTTCTGAATACAGTCACAGTCAGAGGTACTGGGTATTAGGGTGTCAATGTAGGAGTTTTAGGGGGCAGAGTTCTGTCCATATGACTGTTTTGCAGGGATTTTCTACAGTAGCACTTTCCTCCCCTCCGCATGCAGGTCTCCAAGAAGCCCAGTACCGTTTGGTAACCGAGATACAGAAGCAGACCATTGGATTGGCTTTACAAGGGAAAGATGTTCTTGGAGCTGCCAAGACAGGATCTGGCAAGACTTTGGCTTTCCTTGTTCCAGTAAGTAGTTTATTCAGACTGGGTCAGGTCCTCTATTACATGATTTTATTTTACTTGTGTTCTTATTTATTTTTAAAAATGTTTATTTTTGAGAGAGAGTAAGACAGAGTGTATATAGGGAAGGTGGAGAGAGAGAGGGAGACACAGAATTTTGAAGCAGGCTCCAGGCTCCGAGCTGTCAGCACAGAGCCCAATGGGGGGCTTGAACCCACAGGCGGTGAGATCATGACCTGAGGCAAAGTGGGATGTTCCACCAACTGAGCCACCCAGATGCTCCTAAAGTTTTTTTTAATGGTAATTTATTTTGAGAGAGAGAATGCACACAAGCAGGGGAAGGGCACAGAGAGAGGGAGAAAGAGAATCTGCCCTGACAGCGCAGAGCCTGACACAGGGCCTGAACCCACAAACCTGAGATCATGATCTGAGCTGGAATGACGAGTTGGATGCTTAACTGACTAAGCCATCCCGGCACCGTATTATTTATTTATTCTAAAACAAATGTTTATTAATCCAGTCAAGAGATGGGTAGAAGACATGAACAGACACTTCTCCGAAGAGGATATCCAGGTGGCCAACAGACACATGAAAAAATGCTCAGCGTCACTCATCGTCAGGGAAATACACATCAAAACCATACCAAGATACCACCTCACACCAGTCAGAGTGGCTACAATGAACAAATCAGGAGACTATAGATGCTGGCGAGGATGTGGATAAATGGGCACCCTCCTACACTGTTGGTGGGAATGTAAACTGGTACAGCCGCTCTGGAATAGAGTGTGGAGGTTCTTAAGAAAATTAACAATAGAACTCCCCTATGACCCAGTAATAGCACTGCTAGGGTTTACCTAAGGGATACAGGAGTGCTGATGCATAGGAGCACAGGTACCCCAATGTTCATAGCAGCACTTTCAGCAATAGCCAAATCATGGAAAGAGCCTAAATGTTCATCAATGGATGAATGGACCAAGAAGATGCAGTTTATATATACAATGGAACACTGCATTCTATTGAGAAAGAATGAAATCTGGCCATTCGTAGCAACGTGGATGGAACTCGAGGGTGTTATGCTAAGTGAAATAAGTCAGGCAGAGGAGGACAGATACCATATGTGTTCACTCATGTGGGATAGGAGAAACTTAACAGAGGACCATGGAGGTGGGAAAGGGGGAAAATAGTTAAGGAGAGGGAGGGAGGCAAACCATAAGAGACTCTTAGAACAAACTGAGGGTTGATGGGGGTGGAGGAGAGGGAAAAATGGGTGATGGGCATGGAGGAAGGCACTTGTTGGGATGAGCACTGGGTGTTATGTGGAAACCAACTTGACAATAAACTATAAAAAATTAAAAGAATTCAGCTCTGAAAAAAGAAAAAAAATATTTATTTTGGGAGAGAGCATATGCACGAGCAGGGCCAGGAGCAGAGAGAGAGAGAGAGAGAGAGAATCCCAAGAAGGCTCCACATTGTCAGCATGGAGCCCAATGTGGGGCTCCATTTTAGGAGTTGAACCATGAGGTCATGACCTGAGCCAAAACCAAGAGCCGGATGCCCAACCAGCTGAACCACTTAGGCACCTATGTGTTACATGATTTTAAAACATTCTTTGCCTTGGTAGAAATCATTATGTAGAGAGTTGTTTCATCTTGTATTTCTCCGGCTAGAATGTAAGCTTTATCAGACAGAGGCCACAGCTGCCCTGTTCTCCCCCATATTCCCTCCACCCTAGCGCAATGCCTTGCACATGGCGGACACTCATTAACCTAAATTAATGAATTACCTTGACCAGCCTTTACATTCCTGAGGGATGTGTGTTCTTGGGTGGCAGGTCTGGGTGGTTCTACACATTAGTAGGACTACAGGAAGGCCGGGAGGCTAGTCATGCGCTTACGCTTGCACACCCGCTAGTTGCATTCATACTTACCCCTTGTCTAGGATAAAGCTGAAATATGCTCACTTAAAGGAGATTGACTTGTTGAGAATTTTCCAGGACTTTGATATCTGTCCTTTTGAGGAATAAAACAATAGAACCTTCTAGGACTTTACTTCTATCTCCATTATGCTGTTGGTCTCATAATTTAATTGCTACAAAATTGGCTTAGAAAAATTTCATTTGAGTTTTTGTTCCAAGTATTGAAAAGCCATTTTTATTTTTCTCTTAAATCCAGTTTTTTATAACGATGTCCCTCCACAACTAGAAAATTCAGTGACTGTATAATTATAGTAACTATACAGATGAAAGTTTATTTTAATGTGATTTCTGTTCAGAAAATGGTGACAGATATTTCCCAAAATCTGTGAATAGTTTGAGGGCTGCACATACCTTTCATCAGTCACCAATCTCCTCTGGACAGGGCTCTGGCGGCAGCTAAACTGCTGGGGTCTGATTTTTTCTTCCCTCTATAACTTGAGGGAACTGGTGGCTGCAAGAAAAAAAAAACAAGCAAAGAATTTCCTTTTTCTGATTGGATAGAACTTGTCACTGGTGTGTCCTCTGCTTGGAATGTGCCTTTGATTTGGAGGAGCACGGGTGGCTTAGGAATCAAAATGCTGCTTCCTGAAGGGACTTACTAAACATAATTTGCTGTGGTTTTTTTTTTTTTTTTTTTTTTCAGGTGTTGGAAGCCTTATATCGTCTGCAGTGGACTTCAACAGATGGGCTGGGAGTTCTGATTATTTCACCTACAAGAGAACTGGCCTATCAGACCTTTGAGGTTCTCCGAAAAGTAGGAAAGAATCATGACTTTTCGGCTGGTCTTATCATTGGTGGAAAGGTTTGTCATGTCTTGGCCTTCTTTTTTCTGTAATGGATATTGGGGCACTGTTGGAAGTTGACAGGAGGGAGGTGGAGATTTTATCTAAACAGGTAGGCTGGCATCCTGGTGTGGTCACGGCCATCTAGAGTTCTGGTTATCAATTTTGAAGGTTCAGAAAGTCAAGTTTTTGAGGGTATCTGAGTGGATCAGGTTCTCTGACACTAATATACTTTAAATAACCTTTAATTCTATTTGTTGTCATACTTGGGAAAGGTATCATTTGAGTATGTGGACTAGTTCCTTTTAAGAAAATATCTAAGAGGTTGAATAATTCAGAACATTGCTGGGTCAGAGCAGAAGAAGGGAAGACAGTTTTTAAATTAAAAAAATTATAATGAATTTTTAATTGAAGTGTAGTTAACACATAATTACATTAGTTTCAGGTGTACAGCATACTGTTTCAACACGTCTGTACATTGTATGTGCTCACCACAAGTATAGCTACCATCTGTCACCATACATGCTACTGCAGTACTATTGACTGCCTGTGCCTTTCATCCCCGTGACTTATCCATTCCGTAACTGGAAGCCTTTATCTCCCACTCCCTTTCACCCATTTTGTCCATCCCTCTTCCCTCTGGCAATCATCAGTTTATTTTCTGTATTTATGGGTCTGTTTCTGCTTTTTTGTTTTGCTTTTTGATTCTATAAGTGAAATCATATGGTATTTGTCCTCTGATGGATTTCACTGAAGGTAATATTCTCTGGGTCTGCCCATGTTGTTGTAGATGGAAAGATCTCATTCTTTTTTTATTTTTAATTTTTTAAATGTTTGTTTAGTTTTTAGAGAGAGAGAGAGACGGAGTGCGAGGTGAGGGGGCAGAGAGAGAGAGGGAGACACAGAATCCAAAGCAGGCTTCAGTCTCTATGCACAGAGCCCTATGTGGGGCTCGAACCCATGAACCATGAGATCATGACCTGAGCCAAAGTTGGATGCTTAACTTACTGAGCCACCCAGGCACCCCAAGATCTCATTCTTTTTTATGACTATGTTCCATCACACATGCACACACGTGTGTGCGCGTGCACACACACACACACACGCATCCTCTCTCTCTCTCTCTCTCTCTCTCTCTCTCTCTCTCGTGCGCGTGCACACACACACACACCACACCACATCTTTATCTCTTCATCTATTGGTGGACACTTGGGTTGCTTTCAATATTGTAATCATGCTGTCATGAACGTAGGGATGCATAACTCTTTGAATATGTGTTATTTTTTTAGGCTACATATCCAGAAGTGGAGTTGCTGGATTATGTGGTAGTTTTATTCTTAATTTCTTTGAGGAACCTCCATATTGTTTTCCATAAAGGCTGTATCAGTTCACATTCCCACCAATAATACTTGTTTGTTCCCTTTTCTCTACTTCCTCACTAATGGTTAATTCTTTTTGATATTAGTCTGACTGGTATGAGGTGATACCTCATGGTGGTTTCAATTTGCATTTCTTTGATGATTAGTGATGTGGAGCATCTTTTCATGTTCCTGTTTGCCATCTGTATGCTTCTTTGGGAAAATACCCAAGTCCTAAGCCCACTTTTTAATTGGGTTTTTTTTTTTCTTTTTTGGTGTTGAGTTGTATAACTTCTTTATATATATTATGTTGTATATATGTGTATATATATATATATATATATATGACATGTTATATATAAATAGGCTATTTCAGAATATGGGATATTATATATCATATATATAGGATATTAACTTCTTATTAAATGTGTCATTTGCAGATGCCTTCTTCCATTTAGTAAGTTGCCTTTCCATTTTGATGGTTTCCTTTGTTGTGCAAAAACTTTTTACTTTGATGAAATTGTAATAGTTTAGTTTTGCTTTTGTTTCCTTTGCCTGAGGAGACATATCTAGAAAATATTGCTAAAGTTGATGACCAGGAAATCTCTACCTGTGTGTCCTTCTAAGAGTTTTATGGTTTCAGATCTTATGTTCAATGCATGTTGAGTTTATTTTTGATTGTAGTATAAGATAGTGGTCAAATTTGACTCTTTGGCAAGTATCTGTCTAGTTTTCTTAACACCAGGAATAGAAGAGACTGGGATTTTCCCATTGTATATTCTTTCCTCCTTTGTCACAGATTGGCAGTTTATGTATGGGTTTATTTCTGGGCTTTCTGTTCTGTTGCAGTGATCTGTGTGTCCAACTTGTGCCAGTCCCATATTGTTTTGATTACAGTAGTTTTGTAATACAGTTTGATATCTGGAGTTGGGAGACCTGCAGCTTTGTTGTGCTCTCTCAAGATTGCTTTGGCTATTTGGGGTCTTTGTGGTTTCATGCAAACTTTAGAATTCTTTGTTCTACCTCTTTGAAAAATACCATTGGTATTTTGATGGGGATTGCTTTGGGTAGTGTGGACATTTTAACAATATTTTTGCTATCTCAGGATATTTTTCCATTAGTTTAGTCTTCAATTTCTTTTAGCAGTGTCTTAAAGTTTTCTGAGTACAGGTCTTTTACCTCCTTGGTTAGGTTAATTCCTAGGTATATTATTCTTTTTTTGGTGCAATTGTAAATGAGACTGTTTTCTTAATTTCTTTCTGATTGCTTGTTACTAGTGTATGGAAGCAACCGTTTCTGTATGTGAATTTTATATCTACACCTTTATTGAATTCATGTATTAGTTCTCATAGTTTTTTGGTTGAATCTTCAGGGCTTTTTGTATATAGTATCCTGTATCAGCAGATAGTGACAGTTTTATTTCTTCCTTTTCTGTTTGGATGCCTTTTATTCTTCTTTTTCTTGCCTATTTGCTCTGGCTAGAAAAAGCTCTTAGCTTTTAACCATTGAATATGATGTTAGTTTTGAGTTTGTCATATATGGCCTTTATTATATTGAGGTGCGTTCCTTCCATACTCACTCTGTTGAGAGTTTGTATCGTGAATGGATGTTGAATTTTGTCATGCTTTTTCTGCATGTGTTGAGATCATATGATTTTAATCCTTTGTTAATGTTGTATATCATGTTGATTTGCAGATGATGAACCATTCTTGCGTCTTCGGAATAAATCCCACTTGATTGTGGTGTATGATTCTTGAAATGTATTGTTGGATCTGGTTTGCAAATATTTAAGTTATTTTTTTCCATAATAATAGGTGTATTCTTTAATCTCCATCTCCTGTTTCCCTCATGGGGCTCGTGGGGCTCCATCCCATGACCTGAGCTGAGATCAAGAGTAGGACATTTAACTGAATGAGCCACTCAGGTGCCCCCACATCATCTTTGTCTGCTCATTAATCAGTGGGCACTTGGGTTGTTCCTACAACTTGGCTATTGGAGATAACGCTACCATAAACATCAGGGTGCATGAATCCTTTTGAATTAGTATTTTTTTTCCCCTTTGGGTAAAGACCCAGTAGTGTGATTGCTGGATCATAGAGTAGTTTTATTTTGAATTTTCCGAGGAACCTTCCTACTGTTCTCCAGAGTGGCTGTACTAGTTTGCATTCCAGCCAACAATGCAAAAACAGTTCCCTTTTGTCCACATCCTTGCCAGCACCTGTTGTTTCTTGTATTGTTGATTTTAGTCATTCTGACAGGTGTGAGGTGATCTCTCATTATAGTTTTGACTTTCATTTGACTGATAACCAGTGATATTGAGCATCTTTTTATGTGTCTGTTGGCCATTTTTATGTCTTATTTGGGAACATGTCTATTCATGTCTTCTACCCATTTTTTAAATTGTATTATTCGAGTATTGAGTTGTATCAGTTTTTTATACATTTTGGATTCTAACCCTTTATCAGATAATTTTCAAATTATCAGATTATTGGTCATTTGCAAATAACTTCTCCCATTTCATATGTTGCCTTTTAGTTTTGTTGACTGTTTTATTCGCTATGAAGAAACTTTTATTTTGATCTAGTCCCTATAGTTTATCTTTGCTTTGATTTTCCTTGCCTCAGACATCTCTAGAAAAACGTTGCTTTGGCTGATGCCAAAAAATTGCTCCCTATACTCTCTTCAAGAATTTTTGTGGTTTCGGGGTCCCTGGGTGGCTCAGTCGGTTAAGCGTCTGGCTCCGGCTTCGGCTCAGGTCATGATCTCATGGTTCGTGGGTTCGAGCCCCACGTCGGGCTCTGTGCTGACACCTAGGTCAAAAATAAATAAATACACATAAAAGAAAAAAAAAGAATTTTTGTGGTTTCTGATTAATTTTGAGTTTATTTTTGTGTGTGGTGTAAGAGAGTGGTTCAGTTTCATTCTTTTGCATGTGACTGCCTAACAGCATTTGTCGGAGGGACTTTTTTCCATTGGATATTCTTTCTTTCTTTGTCAAAGATTAATTGACTATATAATTACAGGTTGATTTCTGGGATTTCTGTTCTATTCCATTGATCTATGTGTCTATTTTTATGCCAGTACTATGCTGTTTTAATCACTACTGCTTTCTGGTATAGCTTGAAATCTGGAGTTGTGATACCTTCAATTTGGCTTTTGTTTTTCAAAATTGCTTTGGCTACTCAAGGTCTTTTGTCGTTCTATACAGATTTTAGGATTTTTAAATTCAGGTTCTGTCAAAAATGTTGGTGTTTTGATAGGAATTGCATTAAATCTGGATGCTAAGATTTTGTTGAGAATTTTTGCATCTGTGTTTATCAGAGATAGCAGCCTATGGTTTTCTTTTTTTTTGTAGTGTTATTGTCTGGTTTTGGTATCAGGGTAATGCTGGTCTTGGGAAATGAGTTTGGGAATGTGTCTTCCTCTTCAATTTGGGGAACAATTTGAGGAAAATAGGTACTCACTCTTATTTAAGTGTTGGAATTCACCTGGGAAGCCACCTGGTCCTGGACTTTTGTTTTTTGGCAGTTTTTAAAACTACTGATTCAGGAGTGCCTGGGTGGCTCATTTGGTTGAGTGTCTGACTTGACTTCAGCTCAGGTCATGATCTCATGGCTTAGAATTTGAGTCCCATATGGGGTTCCATGCTGACAGCGCGGAGCCTGCTTGGGATTCTCTCTTTCTCCTCTCTACCCCTTCCCCGTTTGTGCACGCACCCATGCTTTCTGTCAAAATAAAGAAATAAAAAAACATAATTATTTTTATTTATTATTTTTTTAATGTTTATTTTTGAGAGAGAGTGAGCATGGGAGAGGCAGAAAGAGAGGGAGACACAGAATCTGAAGCAGCCTCCAGGCTCTGAGCTGTCAGCACAGAGTCCAACGTGGGGCCTCCAGGCTCTGAGCTGTCAGCACAGAGTCCAACCTGGGGCTCAAACCCATGAACTGTGAGATCATGACCTGAGCTGAAGTAGGGATGCTTAACAGACTGAGCCAACCAGGTGCCCCCCTTCCAATTATTGATTCGGTTTCATTATTTCTAATCAGTTTTTTGAGATTGTCTGTTTCTTTGTGATTCAGTCTTGGAAGGTTATATGTTTTTAGGAATTTATCCATTATTATCTAGACTTTTCCGCTTGTTGTAATGTAATTCCAGTTGTCTTGTATAATTTTTTGTTACTTCTGTGGTTTTGGTTGTACCTTCATTTGTGATTTTTTTGTAGGGAGTTTTCTATTTTTTTGCTTGATGAGCATGGTTTGCCGTTTATCAGTTGAAAATAAATCTTTTCAGAGAACCAGTTTTTGTTTTGTTGATACTTTACTTTCTTCTTCTTCTTCTTCTTCTTCTTCTTCTTCTTCTCCTTCTTCTTTTTTTTTTGAGACTCTATGCCATTTATTTCCACTCTGATCAGGAACTTTGGGCTTTTTCTGGTTCCTGTTGGTATGAAGTTACATTCTTTATTTTGGGATTTTTTTTCTTTTCTTCTTCTTCTTTTTTTTTAATGTTTGTTTATTTTGGAGAGAGAGACAGAATGTGAGCTGGGGAGGGGCAGAGCAAGAGGGAGACAGAATTGAAGCAGGCTCCAGGCTCTGA
This sequence comes from Mungos mungo, assembly GCA_004023785.1. Taxonomy (NCBI): domain Eukaryota; kingdom Metazoa; phylum Chordata; class Mammalia; order Carnivora; family Herpestidae; genus Mungos; species Mungos mungo. The sequence goes on along the minus strand of PISW01008794.1, from coordinate 2,029 downwards.
GCTGTCAGCACAGAGCCCTAAGCAGTGCTTGAATCCATGAACTGTGAGATCATGACCGGAGTCAAAGTTGGACACTTAACCATCTCAGCCACCCAGGCTCTTCCCCCCGCCTTTTTTTTTTTTTTTTTTTTTTTTTGAGGTAAGCCTGTATCACTATTATGGTTGATATTATTTCAGTCTTCAATTTGAGACTTGTTTTGTGGCCTAACATGTGATCTGTATTGGAGAATGTTCCATTTTACACTTGGGAGGTATGTGTATTTTGTAATTTTGGGATGAAATGTTTTATATATACCTGTTAAGTCCAAGTGGTCTAATGTATTATTTAAGTCCAGTGTTTCCTCATTGATTTTCTGTGCTAATTATCTATCCATTGATGTAAGTGGTGTATTAAAGTTTCCTACTAATATTGTATTGCTGTCAATTTCTCCCTTTATGTCTGTTGTTATTTTTTGTTTTGTTGATTCTGTTTTTGGTACATAAATATTTACGAATGTTGTTTCTTGGATCGATCCATTTGTCTTTATGTATTGCTGATTTTTTCTCTTTTATTACTGTCTTTGTTTTATTTTTTTATTTTTTAAAAATGTTTATTTTTAAGAGAGAGAGCGTGCACATGGGTGAGAGACAGAGAGAGAGAGAGAGAGAGAGAGAGAGAAAATCTCAAGCAGGGTCTGCACTCCCAGTGGAGAGCCTGACATGGGGCTCAAAGTCATGAACTGTGAGATCATGACCTGAGCAGAAATAAGAGTTGGACACTTAACTGACGGAGCTACCCAGGCACCCCTGCAATCTTTGTTTTAAAGTCAGTTTTGTCTCATCTGAGTATGGTCACTCCAGCTTTCTGGAGCAGAAGATAGTTTTGAGGAATGTTGGTTTTAGGTGATGGTAGAAGCTGTTACCCAGCTTCTGCTCTACCTTCTGGTTCACCTGCACTGCTTGTTTGTGCTGGAGGCTCCTCTAGACTGTGAGGATAATGCTCGGGTTCGTATGCAAACGTACACGAAGAAAAAGGAGCATCCATCCCAAACCCTCACATACTCATGTACCTGTCACCCAGCTTTAATGACTAACCTTCAAGGCAACACCTTCTAGAATGTAGAGAGCTCAGCTTCCCCCACCCTAGTCCCCAAAGTGCGGTGACTGGTATCAGAGAGCCTGCTCAGTGCCTCTGGGTTCTGACTTAAATAATGGCAATGATTCCACTTGAAGTCAGTTCTGGCAGATGTAAAGAGAAGTGAAGACTTGGAGCAGTCATAGGAAATTCTTTCTTGGCCTCAGAATCCTGGCTATAATTAAGAATCTGGAGGCACTCTGAGCTCTTTAGGTCTTCACTGAGGACTTGTATTTGGCCCAGAAATTTGGATGTGCTGCAGAAATCGAAGAGGAAATCCTATCTGTTTGTAGCATATCTACATTGCTGTGAGAAAGTAACATGCAGATGGCTTTTATAGTGTGGATACACAGGCTGTTCAGTGATGTGTGTGTGTAATCAGAAGAAACAACTGTTTGCAGGATCTGAAACATGAAGCTGAGAGGATCAATAACATAAATATACTTGTCTGCACTCCGGGTCGGCTTCTTCAACACATGGATGAAACAATATGTTTTCATGCAACCAATCTCCAAATGTTAGGTGAGTCTAATGAATTTCTAATGAAACAATCTCAGACTCAGGAGAGAGAGACCTCATAAATTTTAATGATAGAAATTTTTATTCTTAATATTTATTCAGTAAAACATCTTGAAATAACTTGAAACAATTTTTTGGCATATGGGTTCTAAAGCCAGAGAGTACAACTAGACTTTGTTTTTTTTTTTTTTTTTTTTTTTTTTTTAAATGTTTTATTTATTTTTGATACAGAGAGAGACAGAGCATGAGAGGGGGAGGGGCAGAGAGAGAAGGAGACACAGAACCAGAAGCAGGCTCCAGGCTCTGAGCTAGCTGTCTGCACAGAGCCCGATGCGGGGCTCGAACCCACGAATGTGAGATCTGACCTGAGCCGAAGCCGGAGGCTTAACCGACCGA